>JAVKPL010012997.1:0-68463 GCA_032173675.1 Gastrolobium villosum | reverse complement strand
CTCGTCCACCGGTTCTATTTGGTGGGAATCCAATGATATTCCAGCACTTGGAAGGATCGTGGTTAGTTTTTCCACAGTGAGGACATGGGAACCGTTCAGTCTGTTTCTCAAATGGCACACGTTGCCGTTCAGTCTGTTCTCAAAGGGCACACGTTGCACTGTTTTCTCCATCTTCTCCTTGGATTCAACACGCGATGCATAGCCCACCACGTTCGCTCTTTCTTCTTGATTACGCGCTATGTTACGGTGAGTTTCTTCTTGCGTAACCGTGGCATACACTTTGTTCACAGAAGGCAGGGGCGAGCTATTCAATATTTGTGACCGTAAGTTGCCAAATATGGCTTCGTCCAAACCCATAAGAAATTGGTAGACTCGGTCATGCTCCCTCTCTTCTTCAGTCTCCTTCGCGTATGCACATTTATCTCCACATGCACACGCCTTGCGAGCTTTGCTCCCTTCAAGCTCGTCCCATATTCCTCGCAGCTTTGTGTAGTATTCTCCCACACTGCTGCCAAGTTGTTTTATATTAGCCAAACTCGTTTTGAGCTGGTACTGACGGGAGAAATTTTCCACAGCATACCTTTCTTTTAGGTCGTCCCAAAGATCCTTCACCTCATCAAAGCATTTGATGAATGGTTGGAGCTTTGGGTCAATGGTGTTGTGTATCCAGCCATTGATCATCGAGTTACACATCTCCCAAGCTCGCCATTCTTCTGCGTCTTCCTCGTCTGGTTTCTTCACGACTCCGGTTATGAATCCCAACTTATTTTTGGCCTTAAGTGCGTTTTTCATGAGCTTAGCCCAATTTTCGTAGTTGGCCTCTCCGCGCAGCAATACAGTTGTAAGCAAAATGCCTGGGCTATCTGAGTTTGCCAGGTGATACGGGGACGCCGGGTCCGACGGCTTCAACTTGCTGGCTCCTTTTCTGGCCATACTCGTAGGGCTAGCTTTCACACTTGTCTACACAAACTTTGCGGAAAGCGTGGTTTATCAGGAAGGCTTTGATACCAAAATAAACTTGGTATTTTGATTGTGTTCCTATTATATTCAAAAGAAGCCTTTAAATAGGCAAACCAATACAAAAGCTACGTACTCTTACAAACAGAATCTCTAAGATCCTAACAATCTCCAATATCTAAACTCCTAATTACAAACAGAATCTCTAAGATCCTAACAATCTCCAATATCTAAACTCCTAAACAAATATTATCTATAATTACAAACAGAATCTCTAAGATCCTAACAATCTCCAATATCTAAACTCCTAATATCTAAACCAATTAACAATCTCCAATAGAATTCAATTATCATGTTGTGTCCCTTCGATTTGCGTGCAAAACTTTTCTTTTCTTTTTCTCTTTTTAATAATTGTGGGACCCACCACTAGTTGAGTCACAACTCACAACATGAGAATTGAATTCTCATGCAACATGAGAAAATCAAACCCCTATATATATATATGTTTACTGAATTGTTTATAGTATGATGAATTGTTTATACAACAAATCGGTAAACATATATAATTGAATTGCAGATCTCAAACCTAGAGAGACAAAGAGGGGATGAGAGAGGAAGAGATGTGCAGATCCCAAACCTAGAGAGAGACAAAGAGGGGACATGAGAGTGAAAATTAGGATTATAAGGGGTAATTATGAACCGTTAGATTTAATTCTAACTAACAGTGATTACATTAGTCTAATGGTGGTAAACTTAGGTGGCAAGTATAATCGTCCCTTTATTTTATACAATTTATGTAAATTAATTGAACACATAAGAACTTCTTTGTGATTTCAAATGTTTAAATGCAGCATTATATAACTATCATTCTTATGTTTTCAGTATTATATTTTGGGATAGGATATTGTAACAACCAAATAATGCTATTACCATATCTTAACTGTTGATTTCCGCCAATCAACGATTATTATTTATTGCGAATTAATACTTAATTAATGAGTTTGATTTCAAAAATGATAACCTTTGATTGGCGGAAATCAACGGTTAAGATATGGTAGTAACATTATTTGGTTGTTACAATATCCTATCCGTTATATTTTTTTGGTAAATTTGTTCAAAGTAATTAAAGCCAATGGGATTTTGCTTACTTTTTAAGATGGTGGAAAACATTTATTTGGTAAGAGTTTATTTGAAAATACTTTTAAAAAAATTTAACATTATGTAACCAAAATTGAAACGTTTACTTCTAAATTATTTAATAATTATATATATATATATATCATTTTTAATTAAATCAACCATTTTATTATATATTTGAATTTGAATGAAATCAAGATTAGTAATAGATAATGATTGCGCGGATGATTCCATGACTTCACTAATGTGGTGCAGAATTTAATTAAAAGGAACACGAAATAAGATAACTATAAATAAATAAAGGGTTTTCATTTTCTCCTTTAACATAACACAACAAACTTTCCTACACACATAACATTTTGTGGGGCCCACACATTTTAAAACAAAAAGAAAAAGAAAAAAATATGGCACGCAAAATGAATCTCTATAACATTACACAATCACTTTTCCTACAACATAATAAACATAAAACCCATAAATAAAACACAAAAATAGAGTGGGACATAATGCACAAAAAGCCAATGGCTAATTTGAAAACTGAAATTCGGAGAGGGGTTTGGATGTTCAGCCAGCCCCTTTCTCATTCCCATGCGAATAAGTTGATTGGATTGAATGCATTTTTCTCCCTCGTTTGGGCGTTTGGTGGTCAGCATTTTGCCGGATTCCCGACAAACTGAATTTTTCTAAATTTTAAATTTGCAGATATTATTGTAAACTGAATATTTTTAACATATTTTTGAAAATTGACATTCCCAGACAAATTTTTTTAAAAAAACTCTCATATATTTTTTTCCTTATCATTTATCTCTTTTCTGGTTCTTTCCATTTAAGTTCATCCCTAATATTGTTATTAATTGAACTAATTTTCTCATTTTATTTCTGTTTTATATACCTACATCAAAAGTGCTATTTTATCATTCAAATTTTGTTCAAAACCACACTACAAGAAAACTGATATATTGAGGCGGTTTATCTAAGGCGGTTTCTATAACATTTCAAAGACTGACAAGGGCTGAGAGTAATTATCGGTGTAAAAGAGGCACGGACAATAAGTGGCTCATGCCAAATCTTATAGCTGGGATTTATATGAATAAATTGAATTAACACATGAAAGAGAAGGATTCCAGAGACTATGCATGTATGAGAATGTACAGTTGTGGTTAACTTATAAGAATTAATTGGTACTATCTATACTAACAAGATGTATCTACTTTTCGGCAGCCCGGAACGAAAGAACTCTATAGTTAGACATACTTAACTTGGAGATATTTTAGGATGAGTGACCTCCTCAGAAGAAGTTTTCCTAGGAAGTGTGTAAATTAGGACAAAGCACATTAAAAAGTCTTGTGTTTGTTTGTGGGAACAATCATTGATCTTACAAGCGGTCGGACGTTACAAATGGTATCAGAGCAAAGTCTTTCTCTCAATACGGTGCAGTTCAAAGATGAACCAAGCGGAAGCTTGTAACATCCCAAGGGCTGGCGACGGAAGGGAGTGATCGCCGGTGCAAAAAAATCACTGATAATGAGCAGCTCGTGCCAAATCTTGCAACTGGGGTTTACATGAATGAATCGAATCAAAGCCCAAAAGAGAGGGATTCCAGAGACTGTGCATGTATGAGACTGTACAGTTGGGGATAGCTTATAAGAATTAATTAGTACTACCTATACTAACAAAATGCATCTATTTTTTGGTAACCTGGAACAGAAGAACTCCATAATTAAATGTGCTTAACTTGGAGCAATTCTGGGATGGTGATAAGTCTCCAATTTACTATGTGTTAAGGGTCAACATGAGCATGAAATTGATTTAAAAGTAATTAAAAGTTATCAGAATTATAATTAAATTTTTATTTGATTTTCAATAATATTCTCATAAGATTTCTTAGATTTTGCAATAAATTTTAGCTCAATAAAGAGATAAATTGGAGAGATCAAGTAGAGTTGCTTTAGATTTCTGAATCATTCAAGATCTTATCAAATCTTCGTTTGAATATTTTTAAGGAAAGTTTTCCATTAAATAAAAAGGAGAAGATTTGAAGCAGTGTTATTAAACCCGACCCGGTCGGGGTACTGGGTTACTGGACACTAGTCGGACCGGCGGGTCACTGGTCGGATCGGTTGACCCTGATATATATATATATATATATATATATATATATCTGTGTGTGTGTGTTGAGATATATAGTCCCACATTGGTTGGATAAACAACTAATGTGGAGTTTATAAGGCCTTGGGCACTCCCACCCTAGGAAGCACAGACACTTATAAAAATAGGAAGAGTCGGGTCCGACACGGCGACACGCTCCGACACGGTGTCGGACACGCGGTGGACTTTTTCCGACACGTTGACCATTACGAAACGCGAATTTGACCGTGTCCGACACGGTCAAATGGCATTTTCGTAATTTTTTTATTTTTTATTTTTTATTTTTTTTAAATTAAAATATATTAATAAAGCTTCCATCTGATCATATCAATTTTATTTTTTTGTCTTTTTTCCCCTTAAGTAGATAAGAGATCATCACAGCATCATTGTTGTCAATTCCTATTACGCTCTTGTTGTATCTCTTTCTCTCTGATCTCTCTCTAATATGATTTGTTCTCTCTATCTGATATTATATCTCTCTCATCTCGATTTTTATTTTTTTATTAAAGCTTCCATCTTTATAACGTGTTGATGGGTATTATTAATTTAGTTTCATTTTTTTGTTAAATTATTAAATATGAAATGAAATAAACACTATATAAATTAAAATTTTATTTAATATCAAAACCTGTCCCAACGTGTCGAAATCCATAACTTTTTAGGATTGACGTGTCGGAGTGTCGTGTCGTGTCGTGTCGCGTGTCGTATCGGTGCTACATAGCTCCCACCCTTTGAGCTAGCTTTTGTGGTGGTGTATCCCAAGGTTCTTTACATGGTATCAGAGTCTTGCCGTCCCCCACTCTCTCTTGTGGAATTTCTTAGCACGGGTAGGCTGGGTCTGTTGCATTATCCACTCTTCAAGCCCAATGGCCTCTCGTGTGAGGGGGCGTGTTGAGATATATAGTCCCACATTGGTTGTATGTGCAACTAATGTGGAGTTTATAAGGCCTTGGGCACTCCCACCCTTTGAGCTAGCTTTTGGGATGGTGTATCCCAAGGTTCTTTACAATATAGATATATATAAAAAAATATAAATGTGAACATATAAATTCAATTATATTTTCCATATCTAAGATGAATTAAACAAGGTTCATTAAATAAGTTCAAAAAAATGAAATATAAACAAAAAAAAATGTATGCTATTACTATGTCAATTTAATTTCCAACTCAGAATCCTCGTAAACATACCTCTCAATGACATCAAACTCATATTTTTTAAATTTAACTACTTTAAAATAACATATGTCACATTTTGTTAATTTATTATTTCGCAAATTGCTTCAGTATTGGAAACTGAAATTCGAGATAAATGTAGAAGAGTATACTAGTAAATAAAATTACAAAAAGTTTTTAAATTGAGTTCTACACTTTTTTTCTAATAAGATGAAACAATTTTCTTTTTTTGATTTTTTTTTTTTTAAAATGCATGACTCGACCGGGTCGTCGGGTCACCGGTTTTGACTGGGTTTGGTCGGGTTTTGATCGGGTCGATGCATGACCGGTCCAATGCTTAACCCGAACCGATCCGATGACCGGGTCACTGGGTTCCGGGTCGACCCGGCCGAGGCGGGCCAGGTTTTAAAACAGTGATTTGAAGGATTGAATCAAATATATGATTAGATATTCTAGTGAAGATTCCATTGAAGATATTATGGAAAATTAAAAGATATGGTTTCATCCCTATAAAAAGGCATCTCTTGGAAACACGGAAAGATCATTCGACAGAGGAAAGTAGATTCAGAAGACGAGAACACTGGATACTAGAGTTGGAGATTTCAGAGAGAGAGAGAGCAGCTTGAAGGATACTGAGCAATATTGATTCTTCTTCTTCTTTATGATTTCTTTTTCTTTCTTTATTTTGTTTAAGCCAGATATGTCTGGCTAGTTTTCTTAGTAGTTAGGAATATGGATCCGACGTGAATCCTTGTTTTGGTTGAATTCTTTTCATTAATAAACTGTCTCAAATATTTGTGTTTACCTTGATTTGCATGTTTAATTTCGTGTATGATCTGGCCAATTATATAAGGACAAACAGGGTTAGGGTTCGCAATAGACATATTGGGATCTTGATCTAGATAAGGTTAGAACACCAATTCTTGCATGATCTATACATAGGCTTGTAGGAATTGGAAACTTTTATACTTCATCGCGCTTAAGGCTTAATCTAAAAGGTATTCCTAAGACATTAGGATTCCGATTGGATTAAAGGGTTAAAGAACTAAGACATTATGATTTAACCAATTAATTTCTAGATGATGAATAGTTTGAAATAATTGAGATAGAATATTATTGAATTGTAATAAACCAAATAAGGGGGATCGGAGGTGAAGCAAACCTAACTGCTTTTTTATTCTTGATTTTAAAACTCAATTTTTATTTCAAATTAGCATTTTATTTAATTTCTTTTATTGTCGTCTTTATTTAATTTTTAATTAAATATTGGTTACCTGTGAAATTACTTTTGATTTGTCTAACTTAGATAAAAACAGCAAAACTATTGCTTGAATTTAGTCCTCGTGGGAACGATACTTTTACTTAATCACTTTATTACTTGTACGAACATTATACTTGCCGTATTCAAAACAAGTTTTTGGCGCCGTTGTCGGGGACTAAAAATCAACAATAGTAGTATCTGTGAAGTTTAAGATTAGACCTTTATTCTTTATTTTTATTTTTACCCTTACTGTTTTTTTTTTAAATAATTCTGGTTTATGCAAAGTACAGTTGATCCAAACGACTTGCTCTACGAAAATTGAAAAGATAGCAAGGGAGAACATAAGGCTCATGAAAGAGTGAACCGATCACTCTTCCAAGAAGGATTATCAACTATGGGTATTGCCCATTTCCCTCTCTAGCCTTTTATACGACCTTCAGTTCCCAAAGTTATGCCCATAAATGCTCATATATACCCCGAAAAAGGTGTTTATGAAAAATGGTCATTACAACGATATTAATGACAAAGTGCTAGGTATATCTCTCAATGTTTTACCATTTAATATGACAAAGTTTTCAACTCTCATCAATTCCTAATTAATGTTTTTCAATATTATATACATATAGTTTGACATATATTAATTATATAATTATTTGAATATGATATTTGTTATAGGTTACCTAGTGGAGGACAATGATCCAAAAGTATGGAACAAGATCCTAGGCCAATCACCAAGGATTTCTCATTTTAGCGTACCAAACCGCAACTCGTGCTTCCTAAGGGCTTGTCGCATGTCGACTAGCACCGAGTTGATCATACAAAGCTTGAGTACAAAAACACTGACAAATACCAAGCCACCCAAGATGCATCATGGTAGAGCTTATGATAATCCTGTGAGTGCGTTTAATTGGCTTCTTGATGATATTGGAGTTGCTTGGGTTGATTTGTGAGGTGTTGGTTACCTAATATTAGGTTTATGGATCCACTCACTTATATTGATCTCATCTAATTCTTTTTTAATTAACATGGAACTTTACAATTTTAACAATAACATTCTCAAATGGGGGTCCCAACCTTGATCATATGATTACCTTCAAACGGAAGTCTTGGCTACAATAATCAAGTCATTGACTCGACAGGATAAGTGTATCGATAACATATTACATTCGAATGGTATTAATCACCATTTCATAATATTTGACCCAGCCAATCACATAGCTAGCCAAATCATTTGCATGCAGTTGGGGACAGCCAAGAAGAGATATTACATAACATGGTCTATGTGTATTGCCAACTTGTAAAAATGGCTGTGTTGAGTATGTTTGGGATGACAAAATCTCGTGTCTCCGAGAAATACTCAACATCAGATTTCATCGTTCCTCCCTTATTTACTCGGCTCTCTAGTCGCCTGCTAAGTTAGACCAGAGATACAATGGCTCAATAAATGTGGTGGAGAGGACATATCAATATTTAGAGACAGGCCCATCTGATTGGCGAATACTTTGATAGAAGTCATGCCAACTTTCCAACCCTTCACTTAACGACTAGTTTTCTTCTTCCTATATCAGGTGAATAACATGATCTTCCCTCATTTACCTGATAGTAGGGAGTTCACAGACAACGAAATTAAGAACATTGTACATCTTGAATGTTGTGACTTTCAACATACATGGATGATTTTATATTACATCCTGAACATTGTACTTCTTAAAATACATAAATGATTTTATATTACATCTTGAATATTGTGATTCCCAATTAAAAAGCACCAAAGTTCTTAATTTCGTTGTCTGTAAACTCCCCCTACTATCAGGTAAATGAGGGAAGATCAAGTTATTCACCTGATATAGGAAGAAGAAAACTAGCCGTTAAGTGAAGGTTGGAAAGTTGGCTTGACTTCTATCAAAGTATTCCCCAATCAGATGGGACTATCTCTGAATATTGATATGTCCTCTTCACCGCATTTTTTGAGCCATTGTATCTCCGGTCTGACTTAGCAAACTACTAGAGAGCTGAGTAAATAAGGGAGGAACGAAGAAATCTGATGTTGAGTATTTCTCGGAGACACAAGATTTTATCATCCCAAACATACTCAACACGGCCATGTTTACAAGTTGGCAATACACAGAGACCATGTTATGTAATATCTCTTCTTGGTTGTCCCCAACTACATGCAAATGATTTGGCTGGCTATGTGATTGGCTGGGACAAATATTATGAAATGGTGAATAATACCATTCGAATGTAATATGTTACCAATATACTTATCCTGTCGAGTCAATGACTTGATTATTGTAGCCAAGACTTTCGTTTGAAGGTAATCATATGATAGGTTGGGACCCCCGGTTGAGAATGTTATTGTTAAAATTGTAAAGTCCCATGTTAATTAAAAAAGAATTAGATGAGATCGATATAAGTGAGTGGATCCATAAACCTAATATTAGGTAACCAACACCTCGCAAATCAACCCAAGCAACTCCAATATCATCAAGAAGCCAATTAAACGCACTCACGGAATTAGCATAAGCTCTACCACGATGCACCTTGGGTGGCTTAGTGCCTCTGATAACCATAACTGTCAGTATTTTTGTACTTCTGCTTTGTATGACCAACTTGGTGCTAGTCGACATGCGATAAGCCCTTAGGAAGCATGAGTTGTGGTTTGGTACGCTAAAATGAAAAATCCCTGGTGACTGGCCTAGGATCTTGTTCCACAGTTCTGGATCATTATCCTCCACTAGGTAACCTATAACGAATATCATATTCAAATAATTATACAATTAAAATATGTCTAACTATATGTATATAATATTGGAAAACACTAATTAGGAATTGATGAGAGTTGAACATTTTGTCATATTCAAAAGAAAAACATTGAGAGACGTACCTAGCACTTTGTCACTAATATCGTTGTAATGACCATATTTCATAAACACCTTTTTCAGGGTATCTATGAGCATTTCTGGGCATATCTTGTGGAATTGAAGGCCGTATAAAAGGCTAGAGAGGGAAATGACAAAGGTGTATTTAGCCATTCCGACTATATCAATGTCCTTTACGAGGGAACACTGAAAGTAATTCACTGAACAAGTAGTGGCAAGAATGGGATAAGTGATCTGCATGCTGATATCTGCTCTAGGAGATTGGGTATGGATATCCTTCATTGAATGTCTACAATTTGAAGAGAAAAAGTTAAATTAAAAAAAATGCAAAATCAAAAAAGCATAAACCAATTACATTTATATAATATTCAATAGGAAAAATTCATGTAAACTACTTATGACAAAAAAAATACCTTAATCGACAACAATTTTTGTGAGGGAGGAGAATCGACAAAGTTGGGAGGCGATCACTTTTCAAGCCTTCTCCTGACTATATACGCCATTGATACTACAAAATCATAGAGAAGATAAAACTTTTAAATATTGTAAGATATGAGGAAGGTGGAGCAAGGGCGGCATTATATATAGTGTGAGAGAAGAGGCTTAAGGAAGCATGTATAAGAGAAAAGTTTTAAAGATTATAAGAGATAAGGAAGAAGGAACAATGGTGGCGTTATATATAGTGTGAGAGAGGAGGGTTAGGTAAGCATGTATCTTATTTCAGCCTAGGAAAGAGAGAGAGAGAGAGAGAGAGAGAGAGAGAGGATAAAGAAAGAGAAAAAAGCATAAAAGGATGTGACGGGAGAGACAGAAAAAACATTATTACAAAAGACAAGAAAACATTGGAAGTTGTCAGAGAAAGAAAAGAATAATACCGCAAAAATATAAAAGAAAAAATTAAAGTTGTGATAGATAAGGAAGGTGTAAAAGGGTGCATGTGCCTTCATTACTTTCCCTTGTCTAATAAGGAAACTTAGATAGCCGTTTTACCTTTGCATGCTTGCCAACTAAGAGTATTTGACCAGAGATTCTTTTGTATAATAATGATACTATTTGTGTAATTTAAATTAATTAATAAATGAAAATTTCAAGATTTTAAATTAATAAATTACTGCCTAAACAAGATTTAGGTCATTATTTATTAGTAAGTAATTAAATATTAATTAAACTTTTATTTAATTTTTACCCCTTTTGTAAATTGCACACAAGAATGTTAATTTCAAATGTTTAAAAGCATCATTACCTACCCTTGTTTTGTTTTCAGTAATTAAAGCGTATGGGTTAATTATGCAATTAAATTTTAAAATGGGGAAACACATTTATTTGGATCAGATCAGATTTTTAAAGCATTTAGAAATAATTAAATATTATGTAACAAAATTGAAATGTTTACATTTTAGTTCAATTTTAATTAAATCAACCATTTAATTACACATTTGATTTAGAATGAAATTAATGCTTGTATGGGTGAATCCATGACAACTAATTTAAAAAGAATAGGTAATAAAATAATATAAATATAAAACAAGTAAATAAGTAAACAAAAAAATAGAGTGAGACAACATACATGAACAGGTTGATTGCAATGTTCACACTTATTTATATTATTGAGCATATTACAACCAAATTTTGTATTATTTGTTTTTATTTTATTTAATTTTTTAATTAAATTTATATAAAAAAGTATAAAATGGATAAAAAATCTCTTTCATATATCTTCTTCACCATGGTTCATTTAATATGGGCTACATCCAGCCATATTTTAATATATTATCCCTTACCAAGTATTATTTACAAGAAAAATACAAATAAACTTAAAAATCCTATATAAATAATACTAATTATCATGGGGTTAAGCCCAAATTATTAAGAAGATAATATAAAATAAACCTAAGACACACAATAATATCATGCTTTTGTGGTTTGGGTTGGCAAAACGAGTCAACCCGACCCAACCCGCGTTCAACCTGAAAAAAATAGTCGGATTAGGGTTGGATCGAAAAATAAATGAGCCAGAAAACTCAACCCAACCCGACCCGAGCCGGGTTAGGGTTGGCTCGCGGGTTAGCTCGAAAAAATGAAAAAATAAAATAAAATTTCATTGATGTTGTAACTTCTAATTTTTTCCTAAATTATTAATTCATTCAATACAAAGATATTATATATATAAATCATAGAAAATTCCTTTTGCATTTGGACTTGGACTTATTGGCAGTTGGCACCACTGTCACACATACTATAAAAAGGTCCTTCATGCACGGTTTTGGACTTATTGACAGCTGCATGGTATTTTCGTTTGGGTCTTTTGAATTGGGATTTAGGTTTTATCTTTCTACTTTACCTTCATTAATTTTTATATTTTATATTAAAAAATATCATAACCCACGAGCCAACCCGTTTGACCCGTGGGTTGGCTCGATTTTTTTCGAGCTGAAACGTGTCGGGCTGACTCGAGTTACTAACTCATTTTTCCTAACCCAACCCGACTCATTTTAGCCGGGTTACGAGCTCCTTTTTGCCAAACCTATATGTGGTCCCTTGGTGGCTTTCTATGTAGGCCGCCAACAAAAATCATTATCTCAATATGAAGTATGAATCATATCCAACAATATAACAACATTCCAATAAAATTGAAATTTAGAATTGAACCAACAAATGATGTTTTAGGTTAAAAAGAAGTTAATCATAATTCTACATATATGATGATTTCGACTTTTTTTTTCGTTTAAATTATGTTTGTGTTATCCCTCAAATTTTACGATAAGCATGTACTCATATTATTTGTTGTAAACAGAAAATTATGCCAGAAATTTGCATGTACACAATCACGTAACAATAAAATGCTAAGTATTCTAATTTGATTGACACACTTAACACCTCACTCTTATTTATTGAAATAAAAAAATAGAAACAATTATTACAACCTCAAAATTGGCACAAAGCCATAAGAAATATAAAAGAATAAACAATACATTTGTAAAGAACTTTGGGATACACCACCCTAAAAGCTAGCTCAAAGGGTGGGAGTGACCAAGGCCTTATAAACTCCACATTAATTGTTCATCCAACCAATGTGAGACTATATATCTCAACAACATTGAAAATCCACCGACCTTGCCTCATTAAAACATTTTTAGAGTAAAAACCCATGTAGACAAAACCCCAGAAAAGAAAAAAGTACCAAAGGAACAAACTACATGAAACAAAAGGTTGTATCCCAATATCCAAAAAAAAATCCAAAAAAAAAAGGTTCTATCCCCCAATAGATCATTAACACGAAAAGCACTGTAGCAGATAAGAAGATGAAATAAGCAGCGTTCTGATACTTCCTTATAGATATGAAAAACCTTGGATGCTATAGAATTAATAAAAGTCAAACAAGCTTGCCATTGACCCAAAATTAAGTTTCCATGGCATACAATTATATCTTATCTTTCGGCATACTCATCTCATTGAAGTGATCACCGCTTGAAACTGATTATTAACAATCTCCCAAACAGAAATACTAACTCACATGAAATATTTCTTGCAAAGTTCCTTAGTAAATTATTATTTTTTATTTTAAAAAAATAAATAAAAGGAATTGTATGTTAGTGGTCATTTATTTATTTTTAATCACAATGTATATATCTAACCATATTAGAATTTTCCTTTTGTTTTCTAAGATATTGACGTCGAGAAGATTCCCCTTCTTATGTACCGGTATGAATTAAGATGTAATTTTAGTTGAGATAAAATAAGTTAAGTTTTTTTTTAATAAATAAAAAATCGAATAGTTATGTTTTATATTTCTTTCAAAACTTATACTAGAAATTTTTTCATTATTATAATTCATTCGATTAAATCCTTTAAAAGGAATTAGCTTTTGATGAATTATTAAATTTCACGACTCAACCTAAATTCTTTTCGTAAATCTTCACTTAAGTATCCCCACTAGAAAAATTCACTCTAAATTAATATGCTCATGTGATATTTCATTTATTTCTTGTGACAAGACAAATTCAGTGCATGTTTTGTTGATAATTTAAAGACTTCATTGATCCCATGTTCATTGTAAATTTACTGACCGATAAACAGAAAACAATCAATTAAAATAGAATCATTTTCTCGAATTTATTTTTGCTTTGATGAGAATTCCTCCATACTCCATTTAAATGTACCCGAAAATAAAAATAAAAAAGAAACCAATTACTTAACCATCTTCAAGTTGTTGAACCTATGTTTAGTGTAATCTTTAGCTATTTCTCCTAAGAATTAAAATGTGTACGATAGACAACAACATGCGAGCTGCCCTTTTGGTATGCGCTGAAACGAGAAATCCCAGGTTACTTCCCTAACCGCTTAAGGGTTTCATGTGCCATTGGTTCTAACCGGTGTTATTAAACCCGACCCGGCTGGATCGATCCGGGAATCGGTAAATCGGTTATATAATCGGTCCGGTTGAAGCAATGGACCGGCCATGCATCAGAACCAATGTGACCCGGTCCGACCCGGCCGGTTCTCATGAAAATTGGTGACCCGGTCGGTTAACCGGTGACGCGGCCCGGTCACACAAAAAATTCCCAAAGATTTTTTAAAAAAAATCATAATGGACATATTTGAATTTTTTTTTTTTTGCTTATTGACTTACACAAATTATATATTTACAATACTAATATTATCTCAATTATGTATTATGTAACAAAATTTGATTTGATTTATAGTTAGAGATGTCAATTTCTGAACCTAAAACTCCGTATAACGATCATTGTATTTTTGTTTGATCCTAATAATATGTGATTTATTATTTTTTATATTAAAGTATTTGAAATTTTAATCATATTTTTTAGATATTTGAGTATGCTTATAATTTTTTAATATAAATTATAAAATTATATATAATTATTTATTAGGGATGGGCATGGGTTGACTTGAACTGGTTTTTTGAAAGAACTGAACTGAACTGCTTTAATTGGATTGGTTCTTTGAACTAAACTGTTTTTTTAAAATAGAATCGGTTCGGTTTGTTTTAAAACCGGTTCAGAACTGGTTCAGAACCGGTTCGACCCAAACCTGTTATAAACTAGTTTCAAACCACTTCCAACTTAAAACCATTTTCCCAGCTTGATTTAAAAAAAAAAAAGTTCAAACAATAGAACCGGATTGCTTATTCAAATTCATTGTTTCTTAAGTGCAGCCTCATCACTACCAGTTTTGGTTTTATGCGACGATGCTGGTGTTGGAGATTGGGTTTTTTGTTGTCGGTGAACATTATGCTCATTTGAGCTATGGCGGTGGGGTTGATGCTGGTTGAGTGGATAGGAGATGAGGGGAAGAACCCCATCGATGAAGACGGGTTTCGGACCATCCATTCGGGTGAACTGCAATCACTGCTACCTATTCTTCTCCCACTGCTACTTGGCGATAGTGTTTGAGAGATGTCCATGGATGCTGATTCCAGAAGAGAAAGAGATGGTGTTGTGTTGTTATGGGTGGATGCAGAGAGAGAGAAGAGCATATGACCCTACAAAGCATTAAACAATAGAATTTGATAAAGTTTCCCTTATAAATAAGTTAAGGAATCAGTTCAAACTGATTTATTTTAAAAAGTAAAAAACGATTATGGTTTATAAATTGGTTTGAAAAACCATTTTGGATTCAATTCAGTTTGGTTCTCATTGTGGTTAAGGTTCGATGGGTATTTTGCTCATCCCTAGAATTTATTTCCCTAACTCAGGGCGCAACTTGTTCCACACTATCGGATTATTGTCCTCCACTCGATACCATGTAACCAATATTATTCTCATGGCCAAAAAAAGCTTAGTCTGGGCAGGGACACTATGGCTAATGTTTTGAAAATAAGCGTGCAAACTAGCCACATTTCTTTGTCACATTTAAATCATGGCTAATTTTAGAAATTTAGCTTGAGTCAAGACTCTCCACCCAAACGTGGCTAAGCAACTGAGTCTGTGTCCATTATTAACTTATATGTCAACAAGCAGAAATAAGTTACCCAAGGAAGAACCAAAACCCTTTAAAAGATCAATAATATTAGGCCTATATACTGTGTGGTTTATGCCTTTTCACTTCTTTGCCTCCACAGTGACAAGCATATACTCACGCGTAAATATGCTATTAAACCATTTATGGTTTCTTTTGGATAGATTCATTCACTTAAAAGTATATCTTTCAATTTGGTATTGGATAGATTGTATCTTCATCAAATGCCATGAAGGGAATGCATTTAAAATTAAATATTTTTTCTTTTAAATTATACTTTATAAATTTTGCATAAATTTAAAAAGACCTGGGATATTAGCTAGTTTCTATCTGTAATCCATGTATTATAGGGTAATTAAAAGGGATAGGATATTATGACACACAAATAATGTTACACACAATATTATGACCACATCTTAACCGTTGATTTCCGCCAATTAACGATTATCATTTTTCAAATCAAACTCATTAATTAATTATTAATTCGCAATAAAAAATAACCATTGAATGTCGAAAATCAACGGTTAAGATGTGGTCGTAACATTGTGCGTAACATTATTTGTGTGTCACAATATCCTATCCCCAAGTAAAATTACATCAGGTTATCAGCATAATTTAAGAATAAATAAAGAGAACGCATGTCCCCATCTTTGGATCTATTAATTGAAGTTTGATTTGGTACATAATTATCTTTTAGCAGGCAAACACTTTAGACTTGTATTATTAGGAAAGAGACATTAACTTGGTACCTGAATATTCTTAATTTAAGTTAATTAAATTCTGATTTAACAGAGAATCCCCATGCATATATTAATTATCTGGAATAACCCGTCTTTCTATAAACCAAAATAACATGTGTTAAAATAAAAATTACATATATTAAGTCTTTGCAGTTGCAACAATATTGTTATTGATTTGGAGTACTTTTAGAATTAATCTAAGTCTGAAACATTTGTTGTATCAATAGAAATCTATTTGGGTGTTTCATTTGGAAATTCCTAGCTTTTTGGTTTATACATAATAGAGTTGAGAAAATGAGAAGAAGAGAGTTTAGATCTGAATCTGAATATTGGATTATCTGAATAAAAAATACAAGACTCTATGAATATATGGAAATGGATCCTCTCATGTGAAAAATCACATGATTATATCATATTAAAATATCATAATCATATAAAGATAAATCAATCATTATGATTTTATAATTATTTATTTTAACATCTTTTCTCTCTCCTTCTTTATTATCATTGATTCACCTTTGTATGTTTATGATTCTCTACATGATATGATTTTTCACATGCCAGATCCCTATCTAACAAAAAGCAATTTGTAACCAACCTATTTAACAGAACTAATAAATACAGGACTCTATGAATATATGAGTAATCTATGCATGTACTACTACAAAAGCAATTACAGCAATAAACAATATATCTAATAATACATGACTATTACTCAAATTACAAAGGAACAAGTAGTTTGTAATTGGCGCCCATAGAAAAAAGATCTCACCAAACAAATTAGAATGAGAACTAAATTCAGATTACCATAACTAAATATTTTAGGTTTAATTTCCTCCAAATTCTTAACTCCACCTTAAAGTAAAAGCATGTTTTTTAGCTTTGATGATTCAGTAGGCATGCTTCTAAATGCTTAGAATGTTATTATATAACAAAATTGCATGACAATCTATCATATCCCACGATGGTCATTGGTCACGCAAGTTAAATGCAACGGTTAATTCAAACTTATACAGTAGTAAGCATAACAAAAAAAAAATGAAAATGGTATTTTAGTGCCCACAAGGAATGAGTGAAATTAAAATATATGTGAGCAGCATATAATAATAACAATATAACTTCGCACCGGATCACAACGCCATAATAAATATTTAGTGATGATATTTTCCAATTAATAAATTGCAAACCAAATCTAAAGAATCTGAACCACAGAATTAAAACAAATAACTTTTTTTAGGTCTTCCCAAACCCTTTTATGTTCTTTTTATATTTTTGAATTTTTTAAACAAAAAAATTATCTTAAAATAAACTAAATTATAATTAAAGACAAATTAATAATATTAGTAATAATAAACCTTGATTAAATTATGAATTAGATTATTTGAAATGGTGGAACATAAGTCATGGTGGGCTTATTACCATTAAAAATATTTAAAAATAAAATAAAATTTAGAAAGATAATAGCAAATCATTCCTTACATTTGAGTATGGTTATACCAATATAAAAAGCTGCAATGAATACATTACGATATGACAAATATTAAAATTTGAAAGAATCATGAAACACTAGAAACATTAGTTATCTAATGCATTTAAATGGAGTAAATTTGCGAAGTTGAAGACTTCACATGGAGGATTTTCAGTATACTCTGACAATATTATTTTAAACAATTTTAATACCGTTTATATTAGCTTTGGATTTCATATCAAAAAAAATTGTAATGTAAATATCAAACCTTACAAACCAAAATACTTTTTTATCACTTGGAAGACAAAAAATATATTATAGAGCTGAATCAATAATAATATTAATAATACACGTTACATGTTATGTTTTATTGGATTAGCTTATAAGTATAATATTTTTAAACTATACAACAACTTCTCTTTTAAAAAAAGTGAAATACTCTTAAGAATATTGTTCACGATATTTTGGTTACAGTATTTGTTTAATTAAATACATTTTTAAAATCCAACGACATATAGAAATGATATCACATGTACATGTTACGTTTGAAGTAATATAATCCCCACCTAATATATATATATAAGAATTTCTTCGTCGCAAGGGCCTTTTGTACCCAATTTACATTGGGCCTGAAAAAAAGATAAAATGAATGTATGCTACATTGTCTCCTGATCTTTGGGCCTGTAAGAACCCAGTAAATCTGAAGCTTCTCGAAAATATCCTTACAAACTGTAATTCTAAAAGTGTTTGTTGCCGCATATTGTTTCTTATAAGTGTTTTATAAGAGTTATGATGTAGAAAAAGTGATTGTATTATGTTATAGAGATTCGTTTTGCGTGCAATTATGGAGTTTTTTACTTCCATCTTTGTATGGGCTCCACAAGATTTAAACTGAAAGTGTGTATGGAAATTTCATAACAATACAAAGGTAGAAATAAATATAAAGTATTAAATTTGGGAAAATCCGTAAAACGTGTTATATAGAACTGTTTGAAAAATTAATATTATATATTTTTATATTAAAAATACATATTTTTAGAATAATTAACTTAATACTTTAAGGAAATTATAAAAAATATTAACACTTCAATAAAATAAAAAATCATCTACTTTAACACTTCAATAGAATTATTCCATCATTTTGTCCTTTCATCTCATCATAACGAACTACGAGTCTATAAAGCAATACAATCCTAACCTTCTTTCGTATAATATTAGCACTTATTAATAAAATTATTATTTTATATATACTTTAATTCTTGGAAAATTAAATAAATAAAATTTTAAAATTAGTATATTTATATCGGAGAGGTTATACTTACAACTATTTTCTTTTACAACCTCTTACAACCAATATCTTAACTGTTGATTTCCGCCAATCAATGGTTAAGTTTTATTGCGAATTAATAATTAATTAATAAATTTTATTGGCGAAAATCTTAACCGTTGATTGACGGAAATCAACGGTTAAGATATTGATTGTAAGAGGTCGTAAAGAAAAATAGGTTGTAAGTATAATTTTTCCCTATTTATATATATATATAATAATAATAATAAAATACGTAATAATTAAAGACTTTAATATTTTTACATTTGAATGTAAATAAGTTATATACATTTATCCTTAAAATAACTTTGTTTTGGGTTAAAAATTTAAAATATTATAATAAGAATGACTATAAATTATAATTATAAAAATATATTAATTTTTACTTCAAAACAATGTTGTTTTGTGTTCAATGTAAATAATTTATCTATATTAAAGGCAGAAAGTAGAAAAAATGAACCCATAATTAAAATACTAAACCAACATTTATTTGCGCTGTTCTCCGTAAGAAGAAATCACCTGTTTGTTATTTCAAACAAATCTTAAATACGGTATATTGTAGAATTTAATCTCGGAAGAATATGGTAGACGGGAATTAAATACAAGACATTCCTCAATTAATTTGGTGTTTGGGCTGGTATAACTCCCGTTTATCATGTTCTTCAGATATTAAATTCCAGAATATACCGCCTTTCAGATTATTTTGAAATAAAATGAGAAAAATAAATCACAAATCAAATAATTTAATATTAATGAATGAAAAATATCAAAGAACTTATTAAATGTGAATTTTTATATTTTAAAAATAGAAAATTTGATTTAAACTCATATATATACAACCAAATCTTTATATGTCAAAATAAATATTATTCGTTATAATTAAATAATCATGAATTGAAATAAGTAATTTTTTTATTTTCAATTTAAATTCATACATTATTCTGTCAATTGAATCAGTTTAATTAAATTTCTTTAAAGAATAAATATTAAAAAATATAAGTTTATAGTTTAAGGGAAAAATATTTCTTTAAAGACGTCGTTTTGATAAATATATAAAATATATATAACCCTTTAAATTATTATAAAAATACCATGTTTAAAACGATATCATATTAGGCGTACTACAGATCAGTAACTGCAAAAAAACGATTGGTATGATAATACCTTATATTAAAGTTTACATGTCACAGATTGCAAAGTGTGATTTTTTTAACCTGAAATACAATAAACGAACCAACATAGATAATTTACTTTACACTTTGTATGGGATTAAACGAACCAACGACGAGTTGAACCCGCTTCCCCCACCTCTAACATGTATTATACTTTACACATTGTAATTTTTCTTTTTACTAGCCTGATAGGTGGAATAGAATAACCCAGTTGAAGCCTAATGAATCTAATGATCATACGTCTGTATATAAGAAAATTATTATAAAACCGGTCGAAAAGGCCACGTTACTTAAAGGTCACGAAAAGGCAACAAAATCCATAGGTGCAAAGTTGATTGCCTCAATATAGACAATTTCTTATATATTCTCGTGATATTATTTTGAGCAATTTAAATTGTTGATCTCATAGAAAAGTCGTGTAACTGTGTAAGTGATGCAGATATCATAATCACAAGTTATTAACCATGTATATTTTTTGGGAAAAAAAATTCTACATTAGAATTCAACTCTCATGTTAGTGACTATTCGATTTGCGTGCAAATTTTTTCTTTTTTTCTTTTTTTTTAATAAATATGGGGTCCACCAAAAATTAAACAATTATCAAATCTCATATTTTTTATTTACTTGGAAGCGGTGGCGGATCCACGAATTTTTTTTGTGGGGGGATAAAAATTAAACAATTATTCTTTTTTCAAACATAATATATGGGAGACAAAAATACGAATAATTAAATATTTGTGCCTGTTTGAATCTTCTCTTTTTTAAGCTAGAAGCTACTTGTAAGCATAAACTAGACCAAACATGTTTTGAGAAAAGTTCTTATAATGAAAAACTCTTTTTTTTTTATAATGAAGAAAAATGCCGAAAGCTAAAAGTTCCTGGGAGGAAATTTTTTTAAGCTCTTATCTATTTTTCTTGAATTATGTGTTTTTTTTAAATGAAGAGTTATAAAGATAGATATAGAGATAATTTTATTAATTAATATAGTGTTTTTAAGTAACTTTTAAACTATTTTTTTTTAATTACCAAACAGCTTTTAACTTTTTTTAAGCTCTTTTTTTTAGTTTTACCTTATAAGTAGCTTATAACTTAAAAATAAGATGATCCAAACAGGTTCTTAGAGTAATTTGTAAAAAAAAAAATTGTAGACAGATCTTTTCCCATAATTTAATACTAATTCCATATGGTAACTGTTACCACCAGCTCTGCGCCAACAATAATTTGAACTGCATTCTTTCTTATTATTTTTTGTTTTGTTCAGTTCGTTAACTTTCGTTGAGGGAGAAAAAATGCATTCAGAGTTAGAGGAGTTTCAAAAAATATAGGAGCTGAGAATAGAAAGAAGTTTTATAAATTCTGTGTGAGAAAACTACTTCGCATTAATGGAGAGGAAAATGAAAATTTATTGCATTAGACTTATGTTAAAAAAATTATTCAAATTTTGGGAACAGCCGCCCACCCTACCCCCTTCGGCCGCCCATCCTACCCCCTCGTCCGGCCCTGCTTTGAAGACAATAAATATATTATAATGCCAAAGAGGCAACATTATTTTTTGGCATCAAGACAACAAAATCTAAACAAGCAAAGTAATTTTTACCAAAAAAATAAACAAGCCAAGTAATTGATTCACGTAAAATTATTTGAGTAGTTTTGTAATTATTTAAAATTAATTTAATCATATTTTAAGTAATTCGATAAACAGTGCCACATTTATATTTTAATTAAAATAATATAGTACTCACAGAACATATAAAACCTTATTTTTAGTAGAAAAATTATGATATATTCTTAACTTATTATTCAAAATATTTTTATAACCACCCATATTTAATTAAATTATATTTTATTTTTAATGTAACACTTTTTATTTTATATTTTTCCTCAGGCCTTATTCACCCTCATTACATCAGCGTGGAAAAATATAACTGAGCGAGAGTGCGTGCTAAGTTGTTTCCTGAACTTCAAAAACGTGGATCTTGAAGCTTCTCTTGCAAACTGTAATTCTTATAGTGTCTGTTGCCACGTATTTCATAAAACATCATAAAATAATATTTTAATGAAAAAAAGTAACTTTATTTTTTCCACGGCCTGGAATCCGTGAGAATAGGAGCGAGAAAAAAAAAAAATTTATAACCATTCATATTTAATTAAATAATACTTTGTATAGTTTTCATTTTATATTTTTCCCCAACAGGCCCTCTTTCACCTAATTACTTCAGCGTGAAAAAATATAACTGAGCAGAGCGCGTGCCACGGTTGATTCCTGAACTTCAAATGTGTGGACTGTGGATCTTGAAGCTTCTTTTGCAAAGTTAGGGATCAATTGAATTGGGATTTAAATACACCACTAAGTTTTAAAATAATCACAAAATAATATTTTTTAATTGCAAAAAATATTTATCATTTTAACACTCATAATTTTATATTATTTTAAGTAAAATTTATATTTTACATATATATATATAATGGTTTTTTATATTATCATTTTAGAAAATTAGGAAAAGAGGAAAAGATATTATGGAAAAGAGAGAAAATAAAAACATACCAAAATATGATTTTCACTTAAAATAACAAATGTTTTTTATAATAATATGTTAATAAAAAATAAATCTATTTGTTGCGATAAAATCATGTGGAGAATAATTTTTTAATTTATTATTTAACATGATCATAACATGTGAGAGGATTTTAATTATCAATGAACAAATCAACTTTGATAATTTATACCTTTTTATTCTAATATTTTTTCTTTCTTATCTAATTAATTTATCCTCATGTGACTATAATCTTATAATCTTTCATATAACATTATCATATTAAATAGGGTGACATGACATCTAGTCTTATGAGGAGATAGGTGAAAAAATAAATTTCACCTACAATAGATAAACTTTTCTTTGATTTGCAGCGAAAATATTAACCATTTACATAATTATTTAATATTTATTTAGAAAATATCAAAAAATGTATCTATATAAATTATTGAATACTTTACTATGTATAATTAATATTAGGAAAAATTAGTTAAGAAATTTAAAATTAGGATTTTATAAGAGTTATGTTATAGGAAAAGTGATTGTATTATGTTATAAAGATTCATTTTGTGTGCCAGAATTTTTTTTTGCTGCAGGCCCCATAAAATATTGTGTGTATAAGAAATTTTTTGTGGTCATGTTAAATGATAGATGATAAATCCTTAAAATTATTAAGAGTAAACATCATTTTTGGTCCCTGACAATATCCACGAAATCCTTTTTAGTCCCTGGCAATAAAAAAGGACCAAATTAATCCCTAAAATTATGAAAAAATGACCAAGGAGTACTCATTACAATTGACAGAAGGACTAATGTGGCACTTTTTTCATAATTTTAGGAATCAATTTGGTCCTTTTCTATTGCCATGGACTAAAAAAGATTTCGTAGATATTGACAGGGACCAAAAAAGTGTGTTTAATCGATGATTAAAATGTTTATTTAATAAAAAGTAACCCTTCCGTATACGTAAGAAAATACTTAAACAAAATAAAATACAAATATGGTAAGATGCAATAAGGGAAAGTGTGACGGTGATGTGTGGAGTATGCATGGTCCGTAATAAATAAATTGGAGCAAAATTAGCGTATGTTCACTTCATCGTTTGTAACGAAACGCAGCCTTATAAATCTTCTCCACTCTTCCGAGGTGGTTGTAACATAATAATTGGTGTCTCTCTCAATGGTGAATGGTATGGAGAAGCGTGGGCATGAGGAGGAGCAACCTAAACCGGTGGTTCTGATAACAGGTTGCTCTCAGGGAGGGATAGGAAACGCGCTTGCACGCGCCTTCGCTGCCAAGAAGTGCGCGGTGGTGGCCACCAGCAGGTCGGTGTCCAGCATGGCGGACCTGGAGCACGACCACAGGTTCTTCTTGCAAGAGCTCGATGTTCAATCCGATGAAAGCGTGCGGCGCGTGGTGAAGAATGTTGTAGAGAAATACGATCAGATTGATGTGCTTGTGAATAATGCTGGAGTTCAGTGTGTGGGCCCACTTGCCGAGGTCCCACTCACTGCCATACAAAACACTTTTGACACCAATGTCTTTGGTTAGTATCCTCTTTCTTTTATCTCCACACAAAAAAAAAGTATCCTCTTTCTTTATTATTTGCTCAAAATTTAGTGACCTTAGTTGTGCACTTTTATTGGTTTCACTCTTGCACGCTTCCATGTTGAACTTCTTGAGAACTTTGCATATTTTTTCTGTCATACAAATATTTCATTTTGCTTTTGTTGTGCCAAGGATATTGTCATATTCCTCAAGACTACATATGTAATGTTGTGATCACGGTGAGTATATTGGTTGTATAAGTAATAAAGTGATAAGTAAATAAAATGATAAGTAGAGTTATAGAGGATTGATCTATCATGAGTTAAGTTCATTACGTGACCAAAGTTGGATCGAACATTAAAGTTATTGGGAATATGATTTAAATGTAAAATCTGAACCCAAAGCTAACAAACTAAATATCAAGAACGGAATCAAGGATGCAAAACAGAAAATCGGAACACACTAATAACTCAAAATGTACCTACCGTGTCGATTTCCCCAATTTCATCCCAATGAATCTACTCTTTCCCACAATTGACATTCGAACTCGTGTCATTGTCAATTCATCTGTAAATTAATCAAAACACAATCCCTTGGTATTTTAATTATTTGACCTATTAAGAATCCTAATCTCTTAGGTTTTGTTTGGAAATTTGGAAGGGAAGGGAGGGAAGGGAAGGAAAATAGAGAGTATTCCCTTCCCTTGTTTGGGATTTAAAACCTCCAAAATGGGGGAACTTTAATTTTAAGAATATGAAGGGTTTTGTGAAATTCCCCAACTCCTTCCCCTCACTTTTTTAAACTCACAAACAACAAGGGAAGGGATTAATAAAACCTTCACCTTCCTTTCCTTTCCCTCCTAAAACTAACTCCCAAACAAGCCCTTAGTGATCTTGCTTATGGCAAGCATTAAGAATGATGAACGAAAGAGTTGTAGGTTTCATTAGTCTATACCTAGATCAAACAAAACCTAGCAATTAATCAGATCAAAATCCTACACCAACATCCCTTTTGTCATGCAAGATTCATGTATCCTTCTATGAGTGATCAGTTCACAAAAGAATTAAGAATGAAGCACAGAATAATTGCATAACATGAAAGTTTAAATATTAAATTGAAAGAAAAAGGTAAATAATGTCAAGAATCAAAAGGTTCTATCTAGCTCTAACTATAAAAAGGAAACTAGCCTAGCATAGTCATAGAAACTAAAACAGAATATGAAAAACTAAAGGAATTCATAAGAAAAAGTCAATTGGCGATCTTCACTGTGAAGCCTTGAACATTCCTCCTCCTTCTCCTCCAAGAATGCTGCTCCTCTGCCTCCCCAGTCATGCAAAAAGTGTACCCCAATGCCCTATTTTGTCCCCTTTTTATAAAAAGGATCCATGGGGCTTTATGTGGACTCGTGCTCGCTAAGTTGCTTGCTGAATCGAGCAGGCTAGCGAATTGCAGCATAAACATGGTTTCGTATTTTAGGCATAACTTGAGTTATACTTTCCCAATTGATGTGATCTTAGTCTCTTGGAAAGATAAAAGAGAAATTTACAACTTATGAAAAATACGAGATCCAAATCCATCATGTTGGATACTAAAAATTGGCTAGAAGATAGCTTTAGGGAGATTTTCACTAAATGGTTACTCCTCATTTATCGCTTTAATTCCTTCTAGGTTATCCAATACTCCAATTCAAGTCAATTGTCCTACAAAACAAGAAAAAATCATTCACAAGTCAATATTCAAAGTCCATGCTTTTTAGCCAAATAAAAGTTTTCATGTTTTTGACTAGATATAAGAGTGATTTTACTCCTTTAAAACATGATAAACTATGAGTTTATCATGTAACAGTAAGATCATTAGCATGCAGAGACACAACAAGTATTTCATCGTCAACCTTTTTTATGTATAAGGTAAATTCACTTATACTCTTTACAAAGCCTAAGTTCCAAGTGTGCATCAATTCTGCTGTACCAGGAGCATATCAAATAGTATAAAAAGGACTGAATTGCAGAAAAATTTGCTACTTGATAAACATATCAAATATCATGTAAGTGCCTAAAAAATAGATCTTAACAGCAACTTTGACTATTTATTGCCTAAAAGATAGCATAGGAAAAACTGATTTTCAGCAGTCTGTTAGCAGCTTCATGGGTCATGCCAGTCAACAATTCAGAGACAAGCTCACTTTAAAGTAAATTTTTTTTTTCTTTTAACTTAATTCTCCTTACTCTTATTTGCTAATTCGGTGTTTGGTTATATTGTAATTTTGATACTAGGTAAACCAATATTTGTTTGATTGATGTTATAGGTAGATAGAGAATAGAGAATTATGTTTTGCACATTACTCGCAGAAGGAGTTGTTAATCTGTCACATTAGATTAACCAAATGGGTTAGATGCTGTATCAATCATGATATGTATTTCTGATCTGGTTAAGTTCTCCTTGTGTTACAGACTACACAGGAATGAGAGGATGCAGCTGCTGCAGGAGAGATTCCTGCATAAACCTGGTGTACCCCAGTTATTTACAGTAGGTCAATAAATGATTGACCCATTATTAATCAATGCTTAAGTATCATAATGAATGATTAGATATCTTAATGATTTGTTAATAATATATTAGTATACTACACTCAACTTGGGTACACAGATAACAGATTTATGCTAAAGAATTTCTCCAGCCGTAGATTGTAGTTACTCCTTGCTAAGCCACTCTAAATGAATCTTTTGAGCATCTCTGTGTTTCTGCTTGAATATTATTTGATTCACTCCAGTGATTGATGCTGTTTTCATTTCATATTGTTATCTAAAAGGTTCTGTCGCAAGAGAACTAGTTACCTGCCTTTTGTAAAGAGTGGTGTTCTCTTGGAGAATGCAAGCGAATTGGTTATCTAAAATGAGGAATGATAGTAGTGTGAGATCAGTCTTTTGGAATTTTATGTCCTGTTCATTCATCTTGGTGTGGTGCACAAGAAACTTCAATGTGATTTTGAAGAGCATACTTGGTCAATGTTTATCTAGTATTCAAGACCTTCAATTGCTTTTTAACTAGATTTTATATTTCATTGGGCATTCGCAGGTTCCTTGAGAATGGTTCAGGCTGTTGTTCCTCATATGGCAACTAGGAAACAGGGAAAAATTGTGAACATTGGTAGTGTAGCTGCCTTGGCCTCTGGACCTTGGTCAGGCACTTACACTGCTTCTAAAGCTGCTATTCATGCTTTGACAGATACATTAAGGTTTTCTTCTTCTTCTTCTTCTTGCATCAAATCAACTAAAGGAAACAGTATTGGCGACAGAAATCCACCTTGTTTTTATAGAAACTGCTGCTTTGTCATGTAACAATACACCATATTGGAGTTGGTGGCTGAAACCTGGCAATTATTTACATTTTCTATTTGTTTGACTTTGTCATTTATATTATCTGTCATTCTAATTGTTCTTATTTTCAACATGCACATGTCATATACAGATTGGAACTTGCCCTTTTGGGTATTGATGTTGTCAATGTTGTCCCTGGAGCTATCAAGTCAAATATTGGAGATTCTGCTATAGCCAGCTACAACCGCATGGCTCAGTGGAACTTGTTCAAGCCTTATGAAGCAGCAATCCGAGAAAGAGCTCAATTATCTCAAACGTCCAAGTCTACCCCTACGGATGAGTTTGCTAAAAACACTGTAGCTGCCATCCTTAAGAAGAAACCACCTGCATGGTTCTCTTATGGGCATTACTCTACCTTCATGGCTATCATGTACCATCTACCACTCTCTGTTAGAGACCTTGTTTTGAAGAAAGTAATGAAATGCTGAGCTACAGCTGGGTATATCCATCTATTAGCTTGTATGATGATGGACACTATATAAAGCATTCCATTTTAGCAGGAGATATCATTGAGGAATGCCTTTTTAGAGCTTGATTGTGTTTACTTCCAGTTTACAAATATCCTGGCGAACATAATTCCGAATAAAATTTAACCAAACTGAGCATATATTTTTTATAGCGACTGTGTGGTGTGGCTAACTTTACCAAATTACCTCTTTGCAATTCTCCAGTTCACAAACTAGATAATGATGACAACATATGTGCGTAACTGCGCACAACGGATGAAAAAAAAAGAAAGAGGAGTTTAGTTACTGGCACTGCGCCCTGTGACTATGTTCTACAAGCAAAAGAGGGTTTCTGTGGCCAAAAAAAATGCGTTTGTATTTATTTTTCTCCTCTCCCCTCTCCAGAATCTTTTTTTTTTTTGGCCAATGCGTTTGTTTGGACTCTTTCCCCTCACCAGAATCTTTTTTTTTTTTGGATTACATTTGGATATCCCCACAACCGATAACCATGAGACTAATCTCTCGCCCCGAGTCAATGCACAAAGCGGTAAAGAGCTGGCCACTAGATTCCGGTGATCCCCTCACCAAAATCTAGTGGCCAACAAATTGAACTAATTCTTTGGCTGACTTCCCTTCACAAAATCGAGGGATTATGGTAGGGGACATGCACTTCGTGTTTGAATCGTTTCCAAGGTTCAGACTTCCATGAATTTTTTGATTAGCTAATTTTATACAAGGAAATTACAATCAAAAAATTTGTTTATTCTTATTATTTTATTTATTTATTTTTTAGGGTAGAGTCAATGCTTGGTTCATAAGATCTCTGTTCACTCAGGGTCCAGTGAATTTGTTAACCCATATAGAATATTGAGTAGTAGACTAGTTTCCTTTCACATCCCTGGGAAAATCTGGTAGTCTTGGTTCCATACAAATGCTAGCTCAGTTCCAGTCCCAGCGTACCATTGGCAAAAAAATAAAATTCCAAATCTCCAGAATTCTCTTGTTTCAAAAAAAGGTCATGTTGACTACAGCCTAGGTACTGTAGTCTGTAGGTCTCATATAGAATGCTGGTAATTAGGATAGTACACCATTCCTGGTGGCTGAAGTGGCTGGAAATTAAGAGGTGCTGGGGCTTGCTGGGTTATTGGTATTGCTTGATGCTGAGTTGTTTGCAGTGTCTGATATGTCCAAGGCACCATTGGGGGCGGTACTGGTGGTAATGATGGGATGCTACCATAACCATATGGAGAGATAGCCCCACCTGTTGACTGCACGTATTGCTGGGAGGATGGATTACAAAGCATGTGATATTGACCTTGTGATGAAGTGACTGCTGCATTCTGCATGGTTTGTTGCGTTACCAGAACTGAAGGATATGAATGGTTTGGTGCGGCAATCAACTGTTGTGAGGACATAAAGATATGCGGATCTGAACTAGGCATTGACATCTCATGTTTTGATGTGGAATCAGAGGTTTGCCCAGCATTTTTTGCCTCTTCTGCTGCAAATGTTGAGAGAACAGAAGCCATGATCAATTGAGATGATGAAGAAGCTGCAAGCTTGTCTGCAACTTCAGCAGCGACTGCTGCAGCTGACTTTTTAGTTGCTGCTTCTGATTTTGCATTTGCATCAGTAGTTGAAGTTGTTGCAGTGGATGCTTTCTGTGAAGAATCTTCATTATCAAGTCGCTCCCGCATACTGCTAGCCTCTCCTACTTGTGCTTGTGCAACCTAGAGTATCATTAATCAGATATATAAGCATAAAGTTTAAATTTGTTAACATTTTTATTAGCCAAATCATATCCAAGTTCCGGTAAGGAAAGCAGACTCAACAAGTAATAAATGGCACTCGAGGCATAACAAGAACTTATTTACTCCAGATTTGTGTGATGGTCCTTCACTGAGTAATTCACCAACCGAAACTGCTTTTTTTCTTTATAAATAGAGCTTATTACACTGACCTCCCTTAAGCAAACACCCTCTCTAGTCTCTACTCTAGTTTAAGAAATTTCACTGACCTCCCCTTTTAAATTTTCATCAGACAAGCATCACCTCTCATTTAAATTTGTTCCAAACCCAATCCCTGAAGAGAGAGAGAGAGAGAGAGGTGTTTGAGTAGGTTTCATAAACTTCAAGGGAGGTCGGATCAATGTAATTTTTTCTTCTATTAAATGTTTTGAAACTGTCCACAATATGAGCACTGCAGTAACTTCACCATATGCTTTAATTACAACTTCTTAGAGACACCATTAGAGAAGTAATTAAATGGTGAGGAACCAAAATAAATGATCAACGAATATCACTTTCACATCTGATAAGAAACTAGTTAAAATATGACAGCCTTCAGTGGAAAAGAATCATGAATAGTCCATACCTGCATCTGAGTACGAACATCCTCTAGTTCAGATTCCTAGTACAAATACACACAAACAATAGAAAGAAGATGCAGTTATAAACAACCAAAGACTTAATAACTGCAGAATGTAAATACAGAAAATTATTGACCACATGGGCATTATAACTTACCTGCTCATGCAAAGCTTCTTTTAACTGAGATACAAGTGCTGCTCTACTTGCTTCAACTAATTTAAGTTTTTCTATGCATTGCTTCAGAAGATTTTCTTCCTCCTCTAGTTTCTTCGACAAAGTTTTTCGTTTAGGATCCTTAGCTGAAAAACAAAGCAATATTAGAATCCTAATTTCCAAAATTCAGGTGTTACTTCAGTTCTGTTGTATGCTTACCAATAGTGCATGCAATATCAATATCTTTTTCCATCTTCCTGACACGCTGAACAGCAGACTTGCATTTACTCATCTCGGCATCTTCAATGGATTGTTCACTGAACACCAAATGAAATGCAGACACTATTTTTTCTGCTGTACCTCCTATGGACAATTTCTGGCATCAATACAATATCATGGAAGTGAGATATGAAAGAAGCATTGTAAACCACTTCAAAGTATGTAATCATCTAGCATCAATAAAATGATTTAACTACGAAATAGGGAGAGGCGGGAGTGGAGCCACAAAGGCCCCCAGTAACTCAGTCTCTCACCGATTTGATGGAGCGGAAATCCCTTTTCATAATTCTTATAGAACGTGATCGCTTTTTCCTGAATTCCAACGGTGGAGGTACCTTTTCTCCAAGCATTAGATCTTTAAGGTTCTGAGCTCGAGATCCAAACACTCTCCTTTTCTCCCATATTTCAACCTAAAGTTAGGTATGAACCAAGTTAATAGACCAATATCATGGTATGCAACTCATATGATCAGCATTTATATGCCATATCTGAAGTTTCACCCATGCATGAAAAGCTATCTGCAACAACTTCATATTCAATTCTTCCACACCCCTTTTTCCATTTATTGATTGGCATGGTTGTATTCACTTGAAATACTTACATCAAACACGGTAAAAGGAGCTTACCAGTCTAGATGCCACGCGCTTTCCATGATCATCACCTTTCTCAATAACATCTTTAAGTGCTGCTGGAAGAACCTTCCAAAACTCAGTAACAAATTCATTTCCTTTACGCTTGCTGTTCTGCAGGATGTCATTTCCAAGATACAGAAGGGGAACTCTTTGAACCATCTCTGATTTGTCAAATTGTTTTTTCCAAGTTGCAACAACAAGTTCTGCTTTGCTCTGGTGAAATATACACCAGTGTGATAAAGCTATACCAAAAGTTAACGATAACAACGTACATCACATTAACAACTAATACGAATAACAACAACAAAAAGCCTTTCCCACTAGGTGTTGTCAGCTACATGGATAAAAAGACACCATTGTGTTATGTTAACAACCAATGATTCATAAAATTAATTGAAGCTAAGTATGCAGTAAAACTAAACTGTTTTAAAGAATAAAATAAAATTCATGTCAAAAGACTAATTAAAAAGGTCCACTCCACATTCACCATACACCTACCAATTAATCTTAAAAATGAAACATAAGTGACAAATTCTGATGCTCCAATAATTTGACTTGGTATCATGCAACAAGAATTAGTCCAAGGGCTTTGTGCCAAAAAATGCATTTGTTTCTCTTCCTTCATCATTTGTATCGTAAAATAATAGTATAAAGTCTACTAAAGCTGTGCTAAAGCAAATAATTTGTTTGTGAGAAATTCGAGTCATTCAAACATGAAAAGGATCATAACATCTCATAGTATTATGTTTGGGCAACTATAAATGTGCATTTGCTACGCCGACAATAATAATCTGAATCAAGCAATTAAAACTTGTAGTTCAATAGTTATTCTCAATTCATGAATAAAAGACGACCTGGAAAATTGAAAGACAAAACAATTCCCTTAAGCACCTGAAAACATATGTAAATCCTTACATTATCCCAAGATTATCAAATTGAAACAATAATTCCGAAAAGGGTAACACTATTAACACCAAAACTTTTTACCAAATTAACATACTGGCTATATGAAACTCCTGACTCCAGATTTGAATTGTGTACTGCCAGCCTAGGTCATTTATCACACATGCCACCAAGTTTGGTAAACATATTCGATATATGTAGAAGTTTAGTTTCAATTAATTATATATAGACCTTGACACAACGGTTGGTGTTCCTTATTCATCTAAAATTCAGATAATCAATGCAAAGAATCAGCAAAGCAAGTTCATTCAGTAACCAAAAACAAGTTAATGAAGCACAGCCAAATAGTCCTAGTTCAAGCAGAACAAGTCACAGCAGATAGCTTTATCCCAGTGCTGAGTCTGGAATCCCAAAGCAACAACAACAACATTTAAAGTAATTAGAAAACAAAAAAAAAGGATACTTTCAATGCACTGTTGGGTGCTATTAAGCTTGGAAAGCTTGTCCACAAGTATCTGCTCGCTGAAAACGCTATTCATGTTCAACTCTTTCCCTCACCAGAAATGATATAAGCGAAACCCTGTGCCCCTACAAAACCAATTAATCGAAAACAAACCAGGGAACGTCTCAATTTTCAAATAATAAAACCCTAGAACAGAATTGGGACCATAACAAGCTTCAATATCAATATCATCACCCAATTCGCTAATAATAATAATAAAATAAAATAAAAACCAGTGCAAAGCAACGAAACCCGAATAATTAAGCGAATGCAGAGCATAAAGGAGAAGGAATTGAGCTGAGATACCAGTAGCAACAATGCATGGGGCTGGGGAATCGGGACTGATCAAAACGACCACGTTTTGGGTTCACAGAGACATGAAGAAACAGAGGGAGAGAACCGTTTGCTCTCAGAGAAGAGAATCGAGGAATTAGTGAAGGAGGATACGGGGTATTATAGATTTCGCAAAACCCTAAGAACGATTCATTAATTTTTGCGTGTAGAAGAATAGGGGGGAAATGGAAGCACAAAAGAGTTTCAGAAGAAGAAGAAGAAGAAAGATGCGTTACTTAGAGAGGTTTAAGTTCGGGGTTGGGCCATTTGGCGCAAAATCTTTTTTTTTTTTTCTAGATTCAAGAAAAATAAGTTTTTATTTATTTATTTATTTATTGGGAGAGGTTATAGTTACTACCTCTTTTTCTTACTACTTGTTAATATTAAATCATAACCGTTGATTTCCGTCAAAATACTTGTTAATATTAAATCATAACCGTTGATTTCCGTCAATCTAACGGTTATAATTTATTAGAAATTAATAATTAATTAATAAGTATGATCCAATAAATCATAACCATTAGATTGAAGAAAATCAACGGTTACGATTTAGTAGTAACAAGTAGTAAGAAAAAGAGATAGTAACTATAACCTTTCCCTTATTTATTTATTTTGACTTGAAAAACACTTTATCTATTTACTTCGAGTTAATAAAACAATTTTTATTTCATTTCATAGTTGCACAAACATCACGGGAAAATAGGCTAAAGATTCAAATGAGCCAACTATCAAATTTTCACATCTCTAAATTATCCACCCCATCATCATTGGAACCCTAACTTCCGCACACATAAATGGTTCATTATATTTTTAGATAGAGATAGAATATTCTTATACCGGTGTAAGGATTAGCAGTCTTATATTCAATCTTGACCATTGATTCACTTGCATCTAATGGCTTACATTACTAAAAAATTAAAACCCTTAAATATAAATGAAATCAACGGACAAGATTAAGAGTGTAACTTACACTAGTGTAAAATGATTAGTGGGGCAGGATATTCTTTGAAGCATTTGCTTCAAATTCCCTGATGAGCCCTCGTTGTGATCTTCTCGAATTTGACCCACACTTACTGAAAAAGAATATTCATGTCTCTGCTGAAATTTAATTCCAAATTTGTGGCAGTAAATTCTAGGAGATTATCAATGGAGTTACAGGCAAATGCTCAAGACAATCCATCATCTTTCATCTCTCTTCTACGTTCTGGATTTTGATATAAAAACCCTAGAACAGAATTGGAACCATAACAAGCTTCAATATCAATATCATCACCCAATTCGCATCATCTTTGATCTTTCATCTCTCTCATCATCTTTTGAAATAGCATCATTATATCAGATTCCACAACTACATTAGCACATAATTCGCACCATATATCCTACGATTTTTGATATCAAACGCAGAGGTCAGAGAATGAAGGATGAGTTCGCTAACCAGCCCATAAATCAGCTAATCAACCCAAGAATGAAGGAAGAGAAACAGTGTTCAACCAACACACTGATATAAAATGGCATTCAACAAAAGAACACACTCATCAAGAAAAAGCTAAGCACCATTAACGCAGCTATCCCATAATTCAGTTCCATAGTAGGAGAAAAACATAATCTAACGTCAATTTCCTTTGTCGAAGTTTAAGATGTTTTGACAATGGTTCACTTTAAATTAATTCAAACAGCGGTGAAAATCTATCCACCCAAGTAGCTCTTAGTTTATGACGTTCTAAAACTAAACAAATAAAGTCTCAAGATGCATTGGCAATGACAAATTCTTCCTGAGGCGAACCCCAGCAGACATCGCAAAATGCATTCACAATAACTAACACGGTGGCCAAAAAAAAAAAAGAAAACCGGTAAAGCTGCCAAGGATGAATTGTAGGCTAATAGCCTACTGCCTCGTGCTTTTACCCTGTGCTGCAAGTTTTGCTGCAACTTGCTCTTCAGACAAAGGTAAATAGTAGATCCGAGGAGTTGCTGTGGTTTTGCGGAAGAGATCATCGAGAGTGACAATGGGTGGGTCAACTTTCTCAGGAAGGGGTGGTGGGGATGGAAGCCGTTCTCTTGCCACTGGTGGGAGCTTTGACAATGGTGGTGGAGGCGGGAGAGTAGCTGGAACTGTATGTTGCTCCCTGTGCTGACGGGGGGACGGTTCTGGCTTTGAGGAAGGTGGTGCTGGAGGAACTGTTGGAACAATGTTGACAGAGGCAGCCTGAATAGGAGGAACTTCTAACTTCATTTTCACTTCTTCAGGATCAACATACTCAGCAACTAAGAGGCGACCACCATTTGGAGGCCATTGCAAATTGTACACAGCATTTCGTGTCTCAATGGCTTCTTCAATGGACGAGTACTACACCAAAAAACAACAAAAGATTACTTAGAATTATATTATAAATGCAATAACATCAGGTGGGAATTTACAGTAGAAGGCAGGCAAAGAGATAAGAAGAAAGTCTTACAGTAACATAGCAATGGGTCTTTATTTGGTCCATCCAGAAACTGCTAACATTCCCATTCTTACCAAGAAGTTCTTGAACTGCCTTCAGGGTAAATGGCCGGAGGAAACGGTCAATCCTAAGGGAATTAGTTGGGGACCTTTGTGATGGTGGAACTGCCAAAAATTGATGATAACATTATTTAGACTTAAAAAGCAGAGAGAAAGAAGACACAACACATACCGCAATGACAACAAACAGAAATACAATTATGTAAATGCAATAATGCATAAAACAACAAATAACAACCATGCCTTATCTCTAAGTAAATGCATACATGCACAGAAAATCAACCAATAAGTTATACTCTATCTTCGAAAAAATTTAACAGTTTAAGATGTGCGCAAAATGTGCTTTGAGAAGTGTCCAGAGTTAAAATTTGAAAGTGCCACGAATTTATTTATTCATTTATTTATTTGAGCTACTAAGTTAAGAATTGAAAATTGATATCCATTAATACAACACCAGAAACAGGAGTGCCAATTCATCACAGGTTTACCCCAATGAAAATAATGTCAACTTACCACTGCGTTCTTTAGGTGCATCATCAGTGGCAGAGGAATCAGACCTGGTGAAGTTGCGTTTCAGAGCAACTGGCTCATCCTTGGGTGTGGTAGCAGGTCTGGGAGTGGTGCTCTGCGGATCTGGTCCTTTAACTGTTTCAGTGTTCCACCTGCGTTGCCTTTTTGTAGGCTCACTGTTCCCAACTGATGCTTGTTCTGTGATAAAATATTCCATATAATTCAGGGTGATTAAAAAATACAAAAAAAAAAGCTTATTTATCACTAAGAACAAATAATAACAACAGCATACCAGGAATGCAACATATAATTTGTTGTTTGCCCTTAGGAGTACAACCATTAAATTTAAAAAACTAAAAAGAAAAAATCTATTTCAGAGGACAAAGAGAAGAAATATATGATGCTTACCATGAAATTTTCGTTTCTCAGCCAAAGCAACAGGACTCATGTCAATATCTTGGTGGGTATCACCTTTTCCTGCAGATAGACCATCTCCCACAACTATAGTAATGTTTTCCTCTTTCACAATAGGCACTTCAATACTCTCCACTTTGTCTCTAAGTTCATCAACATTAAACTTAGAATCAAATTGCTTAGTCTCAGGCAAATCCTCTTCCATGGAATCATCACCAGAACTTCGGTCCAAGTTCAACTTTTCTGGATACCCCACATCATCACTACTATTGGTTTTGTTCAAGTCTGGACTTGTAATATTATTGTTATTTTCTTCAACAGATGCCTTTTTCTCATGCAGTCCTCCACCATCCATTGAATGTGATTCATCATAAACGGGTACATCATTTCTGGATGATGGTTCTTCCACCATCTCCGGCCTAACAATATCTTGTTCTAATTTGACATTATCAGTAATTATAGTTTCCTTTAGTTCATTCTTTTGATTAATTGACACAGAATCAGTAGAAATAGAATCAGATTTTACTTGAGACCCTAAACTAGGGTTGACCTCAGATACCTGGTTTTCTGGAACAGAAGAGTTGGGCACGAGATCCTCGGACAGGGGCTTTGTGTCACACTCCAGTTGGGGCTTCGAGTCCTCATTATCCAGCTGCACCTTTAACTCCTCATTCTCCAGCTGCACCTTTAACTCCTCATTCTCCAGCTTGGTTGTTGAATCATCATTATTCTTTTCTGCACTATAAGAATCCGGACCACTGACTACTGCTTCCGTTAACACACTCTCAGTGACTGTAATGGTGGTCTCTACAGCAGAAGCATGAGTAGTTAGCTCTTCACCCACATTAGATGAATCTACACCAGCTGGCAAGCCCGTATGCTCAAACTCTTGATCCATAGCTGACACACTGTTATTGATGTCAACTGGGATGGTAACATCATCCTGCTTGTCATTCTTATTGCTATCACTATCCACAACCTCCGGAATCTTTTCCTGGATTTCCATTTCAGTTGGTTCAACTACATCCCTATTCCCCATTTCAGCAGTTTCAAATGTTTTGGTAGCATCATCCTGCTTGTCATTCTTATTGCTGTCATTATCCACAACCTCCGGAATCTTTTCTGTGCTTTCCGTTTCAATCGATTCAACTACATCGCTGTTCCCTTTTTCAGCAGTTTCAAATGTTTTGGTAGCATCATCCTGCTTGTCATTCTTATTGCTGTCATTATCCGCAACCTCCAGAATCTTTTCTGTATTTTCCATTTCCATCGGTTCAACTACATCGCTGTTCCCTTTTTCAGCAGTTTCAAATGTTTTGACACTTTCACTTTCAATTATATCAACTTCTTCAGCATCCACGTTAACTTCCTGCGGATCCTTTACCTCAGCTACATGACCATCGAATCCATTGGCCTCATCCTTCTGAGAAGCCTCAGCAGCCTCCCTTTCAACACGAAGGGCTTCATCCAAACGCTTGACTAAATCATCCTTCAAACCTTTGGTAGTTAACTTCCTTCTCTTTAGCTCCTCTTTGAGCTCAGTAACCTTCCACTGATGAATGGGTCGATTGTCAAGAATTGGATATCTTGATGACATTATATCCAAATAGAAATCACCAATCACCTTCCTTAACCTGGAGTCAGCAATTAAAATGTGATACACATAATCAACAACAGAGAAACAAAAAACCTATCAATAACCTAAAATCAAGGACATGGTTTGTCCATAAATCACTGCAAACCTAAAATTATTCGTTAAAAATTACAACCTTCATGAAAGATTTTGGTCGAGAAAGGTAAATGAATCCCAAAGTGCTAGGGGCAAGATCCAAGAGAACTAAACCAACAATACATACAAGTACACATGCAATTTCAAAGAAAATAATATTCGGTAATAGAGGAATAAAAAAACGAAAAAAAAGGTTAATTTTTCAACCGAGAGAAAGAGAATAGGAAATTACTCACAATGATGATAATTTGGGGAAAATCGAGAAAGAGGCTCGGCGCTATTGCTTATGGAAACCCTAATTTGAGAAGAGAAAAGCGAGCACACTAGAGAAGAAGAAACAGAGAGGCATCGAAGATTAAAGTCACGAACATAACAACAACGAATGCACTCTCTTCAATTTACTCTTTGTACTCCTTTCCTTTTCCTGAAAACACCGAAACATGAATAATGTCTAAACCAAAATCAAATAAATACAAAACCAAATACGCTAAATTAAAATTCAATATCAGCAAATGTTTTATCCTAAAAAAAATAAAAATATTGAAGGGTGAGATTTTTGGGAAGTGAGAAACTGCTTGGCTAATTGTTTTCAAGCCTTCTAGGGCTTCTTTCTCTCTCTTTTTCTTATTCGTTTTCTTTTGAGGGGAAAGAGGGGTTCTTTGTTTCGTTATGTGATGAAAACCTGAAGTAGCATTAAGATTTGGTCATTGCAATACCGATAATACCCTTAACACTTGGCAATGGCTGGGATGATTATTACCGGAAATTTTTAAGGTACCATGGTACCATTTACTCAGTAGGGAAGACCAATCATAAAAGAAGAGAAAAGATGAAAGTGGGATAAATAAAAAAAAAAATAAAAAAATAAATACAAGTGGCAAATTTTGAAAGGAAGTGGTATGTGCAACGGTGGTACCGAAAGCTTGCTCATTATTACCCAGTGTTTGGTGTGGAATAAAATGAAATAAATTTTTTTTTTAATGAAATAAATTTAATTTAATTAAAAAAATGCACGAACATACTGAAACTATTCATTTATTATTTTTATATTTATTTCATATTTTATATAATTATATAATATTAAATATGGAGAATTATAATCATGTAAATATGAAAATAAATATAAATCAATATAATCAATCTAAAGATGAAATAATCTAATAGTGATATTGATAATAACAATAATTGATAATAACAATATATTATCTCTAAAAATATGATACATTTTTGATTTCACAAGAACAGAAAAAAAAAACATAATAGAACCAAAAATTTCATTCCATTTTATCGGCGTATCAAGTGCCACCTAACTATTATCTATATTAAATATCGAGGAATGACCTTTATAAAAAAAAATTATACATTTTTGTAAATTATACATTTTTGTAAATTATACTATGTACTCTCGGAATAATATAGTGTAACCTAGTGTTTTTTCGGGAGTACATAGTGTAGTTTGTAATAATTTGTAAATATAATACTCCACTTAAATATTTTCATAATTTTCTACATCTATTTTATTCTGTATATATTTTTTAATGAGAAAGGTTATAGTTACAACTTTTTTTTTTACAATCTCTTACAACCATATCTTATTACCGTTAATTTCCGTCAATCAACGGTTATCATTTATTGTGAATTAATGAGTTTAATTTGCTAAAATGATAACTGTTTATGGGCAGAAATATGGTTGTAAGATGTTGTAACTATAACCTTCCCTTTTTTAATATACTAAATTATCTTAAAGAGAAATTACTAATAAAATTATATAAAACACAATAAAATTTCTGCTAATGACATGTGTTAATAATGTACATAAATACATCTGAGATTCTGAATCATAAATACATAATATTATTTTTAATTATAATAAATAATATTTGAAATTATTTCTGTATTTTCAACATAAATATTTTTAACTTCGTCTTTATTCCAAAAATTAAAATTAAAAAAAATAAGAAAAAATAAATATCAAATAAATAATATACATGCATATTAAAATAAATAAAAAATGAAAATAACAAATTTATATCGCTCTATAATACTATTATCTTTCCTCCACTTAAAAAAAATTAAATGCTAATTTATTTACTATTTAATTATGACTTATTTTAAGATAATATAAAAGATAAGATAAATTTCAATTTTAAAATACTAAACAATTTCAATATATTAAAATTTATAATTATTTTCTTAAGAAGTCTTAAAAAAGCATGATTTGTTTTTTTTTTGTTTTTTTATAACATAAAGGGGCATGGCCCCAAATAAACGGAAGAAGGAAAATAAACAAACAAATCAAAAACAGCAGCAACTAACCAAGGTCTATATTTCTGCAAGAGATAAGATCATGAAGGTTTTGATCAAAAAAACTGCACCAGCTGCGCAGACATGATTTTATGATGTCAAAGACCACAATCCTTTTGAATAGCAGACTTTGCTAACCAATCAGCACACACATTTGTCTCCCTTGGAATAAGATTACAGGTTACCTCCCAGTTTTGTGATATTGTTGCTTGTATCTTAGCCACTATACGCGGCTGACAAGCTGCATTGCGATCTCAAGTATAGTGAAAACTTCAGCTGCATCATCTTCAAGTTCCACTTTCTTAAATCCTATCCTCCAAACCATTTCCAGCCCTACTAGAATACCCCACAGTTCTGCCATGATTGGGGAGCAAGCACCAATATGGTATTCAAAGCCTCCTAACCAGGAACCATCATTTGTTCTCAACCGTCTATGTCTTTGCACAATTTGTTCTTATATCATATACAAGTTATACTAATAAATTTAAATTTTATATTCCATAATTATTTATTAATGAAAATAAATTTAATTTAATTTTTTTAAAAAATGCACGCATGCACACACCGATGCCATTCATTTAACAAGCTCGCTCATGTTGGTAATTGCCAATTATCGTTAAGGAAAAAGTGTGTCATTTTAGGGACGTTTGGTAGAGGTGATTTTTTTTTTTCCGAGAATTTCAATTTTCAAAAATATTTTTAAAATATTTAATTTACAATAATATTCAAAAATTTAAAATTTAGAAAAATTCAGCCGGCTGCCAAATAAACACACACTTAGGTCATTTTAGAAGAGATGTAGACACAAAGAGGTGTGGGTCCTACTGAAAAAAATTAAAAATAATAAAAGTTTAGGTTTCACTATTTTGTATCTACCTATCTTCTAAAATGACCTAGGTGACTTTTCCCTATCGTTAGTAATAACATATTTGTATTTATATATTATTATTAATATTATAAAATCGTCACAAGGAAAAAACTAATGATATAATTAAATACATAAGGCTAAAGTGTCAACAAGAAAAAATTTATTAATTTAAAGTAATATTATATTAACACAATTTAGTTATTTTTCAACATTCTTTGTTTCTATGTTTGAGAATTTCTATTTAAAGTTATTTTTTGAATTAAAAAAAGTATTTATGAACTTTTTTTTGGTGGAGAGTATTTATGAACTTAACTTATTCATAATATTAATTAAATAGAATGCTTTAAATTATATACGTACAATGTCATTGTACATTAAGATCTACCTTGTATTAAGTCATGACAAATTAATATGCTCCTATTTGCGCTACTCTTTTTTTTGGATATTTTTTTTTTTTTTTGTACATAGGCACGTTATCTCTTTTTATCTTTCTAGGAATTTTTATTACATTCTTTTTCATATATTACCTTATATTAATAAAAAATGGAATTTTATATTTTTTTATAAATTCTTAATAAGTTAAATACTCAAATATTTCATTTAAGAAAATAAATAAGAGTTTTATTCAAAATTGACTCATTCCAAACATTTGAATTAAGGGTATGTGGTAGATTGTATTGCATGAGCTCAAAGTTTTTCTTAAAGTAAATGTGTTTTTTAATACCTGAAAGAACTTTAAAAAACTACGAAAAAGATCATTGACATATTTTATAACTTCAAAACATATTTATCAAGTCAAGATCTATCATACGAAGTGATTGGAAGTAAGTTAGAACATATTTGTACTTAAAATTTGCTACGTAATTTGATTTCTCTCTTCCATCCAATTTTTCGTATCCAATATGATGGATTTGGATCTTATGTTCTCATAGAAGTTATAGATATCTCTTTTATTTTTCTAATGAGACAGAGATCGCATCAATCTGACAAGAATAACTCAACTTATGCCTAAAATACGAAACAATGTTTTTGTTATCAAGGGAGAATTTGAATCTCTCATGAAAGGATTCCAATTCCTTGATCCCAGAAGCAAGGATTCAAATCCCTTGTGAAAAGGATTCAAATCCTTGCTGTCCATAATGTATGTAATGGCTATAAACAACTATTTTTCAATGGAAACAATATATATCATTTCCAACGGCTCTAAAACGTTCAAGGCATCATTTTTACACATCTTAAGCATATTTTGAGAGTATTTTGGTCATCATTTACATATCTTTCAATATCATTCAAAGATCACATATTCTTGAGCTCATATTTTCAAAATTCATATACCCATAGGGTACGTTTGGTACGCAGATTTTTTTTGTTTGCCTGGGATAGGGAGATCGGCAACATGGTTTACCCATGTTTGGTTGCAGATAAAGCACAAGTTTGCCGGATAAATCATTGTCCCATTTTTTTGTTTTTTGTGTGATTTAATGGGAAAGTGATGAGAGAAGTTGTCCATCACTTTTGTACGGAAAAATTAGATGGTGGATTGACAATATATATGGTGAAGTGCACGTTTCGTGGAAAAAGGAGAAAGGCCGTTTGTGGTTGTGCAAAAGTAAATGGGGTTATTTTTGTAAAATAAACCCCCTTCCTACTACTATTATATAATCAACCAAACATCAACGTAGTAAACTTATCAAAATATTCCAGGTAAAATTTTTGTCAACCAAACACATTTTTATAAATTTTCCGGGATAAATTATTTCCAATCACATCCCAGCAAAATTAGTTCACTAGTAACCAAAAAATTTCTCTCGTACCAAACGCCCCCATAGTGTTTCAAGTTGTATATCCACACTTTGAGAGTATATATTTATTTCCGAACACTTCATTCTTGTATTCTTAAGTTGAAAGGGTTGTGAGACTCGTTGTATTTGAGAGGTAACCAAATACCTAAGTGAATTTGGAGAGAATTCTAAGGTTTTCAAGTACATATAAACTCGGAGATTGTAAGATTTCTAAGCACCCGAAAGCTTGGAAGTCGTAGCGGTTTGTCAAGCACCCATGAAGCTTGATAGATACTGAAAGATTTAATCAAACGATTCCAGTTTGGACGTAGATCACAAGTTGTGGTGACCGAACTAGGATATATTTTGTTTGTAATTCTTTAAACTATTTATTTCTAGCACTTTAATTACTTATTTGATATTATGTATGTGCTAGTATAGATTATATCATCGTGGTAGATTGTGTATTATTAATTGCTTGAATACATTTATAAGATTATCATATTATCACCATCAACATCTATCAATAACATAATTAATCCATCATCCCTTTCATTAGTATAATCATGATTCATCTCTCATTTTTTATTCAACAATTTGAGGTCCTTTTCTCTTAATATTCATCTCTCATTTTGTATTCATTTTGTTTATCCAGCCACTTGAAATATCTGAATGGTTTTCAATAATTTTTTTTACTGAGAACTTTTCAACTTCATATTCTAAGGCTAAAGCAAAGTCTGCGGAGATATCTTGAAAAGCAATTTTTTTATTCTTTGTTTAGGCAACCTTCTATTGCCTTAATTTGAATTGGAATATATATATATATATATATATATATATATATATATATATATATATATATATATATAGGGGCAGGATATTCTTACACTAGTGTAAGAGTTAGAAGTCTTACCCTCAATCTTGATCATTGATCCATTTGTATCAAATGGCTCACATTACTAAAAAATTTGAGCCCTTAAAGATTGGTATGGTTCAGGAGACCATAACTCATACCCATTTTCTGTAAGGAACTCTATATGAGGATCTATATCATCATTATTATCAATATCCGTGATAATATAGAGTTGTGCTTCAGCTTCAGGTTCATCAGCTGAATCATCTGCTTGTTCAGGAATATTTTCTCGGGCGGTTTGGCTGTCTTCCTACAATTCTGTTTGGTTGCCAAGTGTTAATTGGTGGTACAACCAAAGGTGTATTTGTTGCTGGGCCAAAGGTCAACAAAACGGGTTAATCCTATCCAAGACAAAGATGAAAATAGGTGTCACAAGAATTGAATTTCTTGGAGTTGAAATAGGTAAAGGACTTATCAAACTTCAGCCCCATATAGTAAAAAAGATTTTATATAAAATCTGACCTTTCCTGCTTCTATCTGTATTCCTCCTTTAAAGGAATATATGAATGACATACCTATAATGAGGGATTTGTCTCCTATAGGTAAAACATATGTATAAGGCATAGAATAAGTTAATTCATTAAACTTAATATTATATATATATATATATATATATATATATATATATGGGATAAGACCAACTTACACCGGTGTAAATATAATAAATCTTACACCAAATCTTAGCCGTTGATTTCCGTGCATCCAATGTTGAGATTTATTGGAAATTAAAAATTAATTAATGAGTGAGAGCTACTAAATCTTAACTGTTAGATGCAAAAAATCAATGGTTAAGATTTGGTGTAAGACTTATTCATCTTACACCGGTGTAAGATGATCCTGCCCATGTGTATATATATATATATATATATATATATATATATATATATATATATTTGTAGATAGAAGATATTTTGAATATTTGTTTAATTATTTTTTAGGAAAAGTTCACCAATATCCATGTGGTTTACTCCATAATCACTTATGCTCATATGATTTTTGTTTTATCACATATGCCCTTGTGGTCTTGCAAAATGATGTGTTTTTTTATCAAATATGCCCTTGTGGTTTTTAATTTTTCACAAAGCACATGAGGATATATGATAAGAAAAAATCACAGGGGCATAGATGATTCTGAAGCAAACCACAGGGGCATAGGTGAGCTTTTCTCTTATTTTTTTTTATTAATTCAGATTTTTCTGATATATATTTTAAATTTAAATTTTAATTAAAAATCAAATATTTATTTTATTTTCCTTATTAATAATTTTTTTTTATAATTTAAATTAAAAATCAAATATTTATTTATTTTATTTATATTATATTATAAATTTTGATCTTATTTTCGTATAAATAATACACGTAATAGTATCGTATCGTACCGTACATATAATATCATATCATATGATATAAACCCTTTTCAATACATATTACTGCGTTTTTTGAATCGTATTATAATTGTGATTAGATGTGAGAAAAAAACAATGACATAAATTACGAACTTAACATTCTACGTCTTATTAACCTCCTCTGCTGGTCTAAAAATCAACCGAAATGATTATTTTCAATGATTAATTGGTTGCATTTATTTGCTATCTACTGGACTTATGTGTGTGTGGGGGGACTCAATTATAAAGGAAATATTATATATGTATTTATCTTTAAATATTAATATTCTAATATTATAATATATTTCTTATTTATATTATAATATATTTCAAATTAAATAAATAATAAATACATCTTTATTTTATTTTTTTAAATATAACCACCAATATTTTTAAAAAACAGGCTCAATCGATGAAGTCTAATTATTAGAATTGCACATCTGTGAATTGAACCTCTACAAAGACAAGGTATTATTAGTGCAAACGAATTTTTCTATTATGAAGCCTGTAGATTGCGCATGAAGTTACTAACCTTCTAATCACGGGATGCACCAACACTTCAAAATAATGTCCGACATTTTTTCGATATTCTCTGATACTCCGATACTTTTCGACACTCCGACACGTGTTGCAGAGACTAAAAAAAAAAGTTCGAAAGTTGCGTTGCGTTGCATTTTTAGTTCTAATTATTAAATTGATTAGATTACGATTACCATTCTATTGAGTTTAATATAAATATATGAGATATCTTATGTTTATTTACAAAATTGATATATATTATAAGTTTAACTTTATTTTTTTGTTAAATTATTGAACATTAAATATAATATACATTACATAAATAAAAAAATATTATGTAATATCAAAATGTATCTTAACGTGTCGAAATGTCATATTATGTTGTATCCCATATCTCGTATCAATGTCCGTACAACATAGCGCCACTTCACTCATTGCTTTTCTAGTTTTGTTAGTTTCATTTTCTTTCTTTTAATTTTTGGGGCCATTTAAAGGAAACAATCACTAATAGCTTGGTTTCAATCGTCTTGTGTTAGTAACGATAAAAAAAGAAAAACAAATAAATGGACTATTGTGGAAGTTAGTTAACCTGCAATATAATTGATGTTAGTTTAATTTAAGAATATAACAAAGAACAAATAATGGCTGGCTGCTTTAGCGAGCTGGTATAGTACTGTCTCCCAATCATTTATACAGTGATAAACAGCAAATGATGACGGGGCGCAACTGCAAATAACACATGACCCATTGCCACCTAATTTTATTTTATTGCATATTCCAGCTGGTGTGGTCACTGGCGCATATAATATAATAATATTTGAACATGTAGCTAGTTAACTTGTCTTTCACTTCGGCGTCCACCTTTGCAACTTATATGACTATTCTTATACGATTCTATTACCATCAGCTGATCCACCGTGTAAAATAAGCATATTCCATTTTATGTGAAGGGAAAAAAATATATTATGAGGTTGGAAAAATTATTAGGTCATGTCGTATAGATAAATAATTGTGGGGTTCATTATTTTTAAAATGAGAGAAAAGTAAAAGAATTGATGAGCTCAATTTTATGTTTGTATAAGAAAATTACCCGTATCATATAAAAGGAGGAAAACATTACCCTTTATATGAATCGGAAGTGTTGTGTGTCTATGTTACACCGACATTGACCTGGAATACGGGATACGACACGACAAGTCCGACATGTTAATTCTAATTTTTTTTTTAAATTTTGACACGTTAGGACACATTTTGATATTATGTAATATTTTTAATTTATATAGTGTATATTATATTTAGTATTTAATAATTTAACAAAAAATAAAGCTAAACTTATAATATCAATCAATTTGGCAAAGAAACATAAGATATCTCAAATGTTTATATTAAATTCAATAAAATCGTAATCGTAATCTAACGAATCTAATAGTTGGAACTCAAAATGCAACGCAACGTAACTTTTAAACATATTTTGAGTCTTTGCAACGAGTATTGGAGTGTCGGGAACTGTCAGAGTGTCGGACACGACACGTCAAGATTTTTGAAGTATCGATATTTCATAATTATGTGTTATCAGTTCTTATATGAGAAAAATGTGTCATTTTAAATAAGATAAATAAATAGATAAAGAGAGAGAAATAGTGGGGAAAAAAAAGTATAAATCTCATCACTTTATAAAAAAAAAATTGACATAAGTTACTTCAACAAATAATTTTCGGTTAGGAAAATATATATATATAGAGATAGTTGAGAATCTTGAGATGACTTTTGAGAGTTTAGACTTTAATGGCCTGGCTTGGCTTGGTGGCGATCAAGATCAATAGTTCGGCTGAACTCGAATCAAAACCATGTGGACAGTATATGCAACAAATAATCGGAGTTTGGTTCTTGTTAATTATTGCACCTAAACAAATAATTTAAGATGCTGGAATATGATTATTACTCTTAAACTTTTAAATCAGATTTAATATTATTAAAATAATTCAGAAATCTTTAAATTTAGTAAAAATTTCACAATATTTCTTTATTTGACTTCAATTAATGAATACATGTCTTTTTCACGGGAAAAATAAATCTTATGTCATAAGAGAATTCAAATCTCATGTTATAAATACATGAAGTGTGGGATCCACCTATTTTAAAAAAACAAAATAAAAAAATGAGTTGCACACCTTTTTATGGTGAGTGTAGGAAGGGTTTATTTTCTTATGCAACATGAGAAAAATAAATCCTTTTTTTATATATATTGCAGAATTTAAAGCATAGGTTTAAGTCTCTTCTCTTATAAGAAAAACTTTGGATTTCCCGCAAACACAATATCATGTGAAATCTATTGTTTTAGGGTTTTATGTTTATAATGTAATATGATATAATATCACTTTTCTACACATATTAAAGAGATGGGGTCCACATATTTTTTCTTTCACTTTCATCATTCTACTTTCTCTCTCTATTTTTATGTGTGTGTTGGAAACAACACTTAAATCATGTAACATAACATTAATAAAACTCGCTGTTCTAATAATAAAAAAGAAGATTGACACATTTTTCTATGGACCAATAGGATAAAATTTTGTTTTTCCTACAACATAAAAATTACATTTTCCTTTTTAAAAAAGGTAATGAAAATTTTATAACTTGAATTTTTTTTTGGTTTTTTTTCGATGTTATTCAAATTTATCAATAGAATAATCCTCTTTAACAACATATGCATATATTAAAATTAAGTATACTCACGTACAAGTAATAATAGTTAATACTTAGCATATAAATTATGCAATTTTGACCAAAAAATTATTACACCAACACACAAATGGCCCATTTTTGAAGAGAGAAAAAATGTTAATCAATTTTTTTATTTTAAAACTATTGTGTATAATAAGAAGAAGTATTATAAATAAAAAATATTTCATATAATCTAAGATAAACAATTGGATATATAAACTTGTTGTTCTACTACCATCTTATATCTAATCACCATTGGATCAACCTTTTCACTTTTTTCAAAAACTTTTTAACATTCTCTCTCTTTGATTAAATGATGATGAGATAATTAGTAAGTTAGTAATATAAAATTTTGGTAGTTAGAATATTCTTCCTCATATAACTTTTTCCATATTTGTTTATCAACATAATATAGAGTAACATATGATATAATGTTATTAAATCCGAATTGTTCATTGACTTAGTCAGGGTATTAGGTTAATAGATCGTTATTTTAATCATGAGTCATTGATTGAATTACATAGTCCAGATAGATGTATTGTATGTAAATTTATATTGTATACTAAAAATTCTTATATAGCAACTTCTATGTTGTCCAGTAAAATGAATAATTATGTCTATAAAAAATTATCTAAAATTATGTCTTGCAACAAATACAATGATTGATTTGCAAAACAAGCCTTCGCATAGAAGAAGATATTATCATTTTCATACAGGCTTCTTCTCAAATGATCAGTTTATTGGATGAGAATTACTTGCTTTTCATAACTATAAAACTTTTTTCATAACTATAAAATTCTTGGATCTTTATATTTCATTTTTTTGAGTTTAGGACCTCCCTTATCAAAGAGAAAAGAATTATCCACAGAGTCGGTATTACAAAACAAAATTAATATCACTTTTTAAATTTCAAATAAGCTCTCCCTCTTGTGTTGTATACTTTCAAATTTCAATCCAACTTATATAGTATTTTCATTTTCATTTCAATTTCATTTTTCTTAACTTTAAATGTTCAATCATATTTTAATTTTGGTGTGATTCTTATGTGCATTTGTGAATTGAAAGGGATGCATTATAAATTAGAGATTTTGCATTTGATCATTGTTTAAACGAATCAGGACCTTTCGGGGCCTTTGACTCGACTAATTAAGGCTTGAGCTTACAGTCTAAAATTGATCGTTGGCATCAGGCTTAAACTTGTATAAAAGCTCGTTTAATATAAAGACATCAGGCTCTAATTCAAAAGCTTGGCCTTAGAACCTCTCATGCTGTCCTAGTATATAATTTTTTTATTTTTATTTTATATTTTTATACTACTTGTAATAGCCATTTCTTTATCCTCAATCCATTTCACCCCATTTTATTGATTAAATAGACTTTTTGAATGATTATGTTCTATATTATGCCATTTGGATATATATTGAATTTATGAATATTTATGGAATTACTAGTGTTGCTTATTGTATATTTTGTTTGGATAAATTTTTGTTGTCTTATTTTGTTAACAGGCTAAACCATACTTTTATTTTTTTGTAAATAAGCCAGGCCACAGACCAATAATTATATTTATACAGGTAACAAACTTGGTCAATATGCTTAGTCTTTTAAAACCAAAGCTCGGCTCGACCCGGCCCGTTAACACCCAAATTTATATCACTTTAACATTTTTGTTTAAAAAATATGCATGACCCGATCGGGTCACTGCTTTCATCACCGAATCTATTACATGATTGATCCATTGACTAACTCGAGCTGGTTAAGTGATCGGTTCACTGATTTTCAGGTCAACCTAACTAGATTGAGCCAGATTTATTAATACTGCAAGAAAAATTCTTAAATATTTATGTGTTATTAATGTATACAACATTAAAATATTAGTTAAAATGGTTGGTCCACATAATTGAGATCTTAACTAAATACTATACACATTTAAATCACCTGCCAAAATTTGGAATATGTTACTCGAATGTACATACCCTTTGTTCATTGTATTGTATTATAAATTTTTGATGTTTGCATGGGTGCATTTTGTAGAAGATATATATTTTTTTTTCGGGAATCACGATTTCTAAGAATATAGTGAAAAATGAATTTTTCAGGAATATTACAAAAAAATTATTTGATAGTCTAAAATATTCTCGATAATGTTAGGTTAATTTTTTTAATGTTATGTTTGATTGTGTTAAATTTTTTTTTGTCATGGAAATCCTAAAATACCGCCTATAGGGGTATTCAGAAAATTTTACACATAAAATAAAATTATGAAAAAACCAGATTTCAGATTTTTTTTTTTTTAAATTTCATACCAAATAAAAATAAATAAAATTACCACACTCAATTTCCCAAAATCCTAAACAAAAACTTACAGAAAGTTTTACATCGATTCAGCAAAAAAGGCCAATTTCTAACATGACAGCTGCATAGAACAAGTTCAAGTTGGCTCAAGTGAAAGTTAAGCCGAAGCCTAGCCATTAAGCTAGAAGTCTAAGAGCCTGGAATAGTTGTCGGTGGTCTTCCCCAGTGTCTGTCGAGACCGTGAAAACACCCAAAGCATCTTCCTCTCACAGACTCTCTCTAATATCTATCAGTGAAAATCAACAACTCAAGACTCACACACACACACACACACGTATAAAACCAAAAAAAATCAAAGCACACTGTTACTTCTAACGAAGGCTCAAAATCAAATCTATCATCCAATTTTTTCTCTCTCTCTCTCTCTCTCTCTATGAAGCGAAACCAATGGATGCATCACACACCTCTTTCGCTTCTTAGTCTCTGAAGAAGGTCCTCTCCATTCTTTCTTACCTCTTCGAAATTCTTAACAATATCTTTCTTCGGTTCTTCATTATTCATGCATTCGAATTTTTTTTTTTTTTTTATATTTTTTTTTTGTATTCGTTGACTAACACACTGCACGCTTTCCACTTCCATTCATCGGTAGTTGATCTGCTACCTTCATCCCCGAAGCTCCTCGAATTTTACTGAAATTGTTACACGTGATTCAATTTTACTGAGAAAAAATCGATTTCCTCGTGTGCTTGATCTTATAGTGCTTTTTGGTTAGGTCATTTTTTGTTTTTTTTAACTTGTGAAATTTGCATCTGTGATTTTGGTTCAATTATTGTCTTGAGATTCGTGATTCATTTTCTGATCTGCATTTATGTAGGCTTTGATGTTCTGAGTTCTGACTGTATCTCCAGTATAGATCTGGAGAAGGGGAAGTGTCGTGGACTGATCTGCTTAGGAGAATCTTCGAGTGACAGGAAGCTAAGATGGCGACCACACTGACTTGGAGGTTCGCTGGCAATAATGGCAGCAGCCTTGCTGCTAATGATTTGGTACTTATTGTTATTTATTATTTATTTATTTTTTTCTTCATTTTTGTCATCACGTTATTATTGTCTTACAGGATTATATGAATTGGTATTGGTAAAGGTAAAAGGGTTTGAGTCACTATAAGTATGTAATTTATGGATTTTATTCCCAGTCAGTACATATGGATATATTATTTCTACAAATTGTTTGGTACTTTGGTTTCAAATTTCAGTTGTGGTTACGCTTTAATCACAGAAATTGCAGACAATTGTTAAAAAAAGGCAGTAATTGCGGTTGGGGAATGCAATTTAAAACCATTTGGAGCCCCTGATTTGCCCTTGTCATGTACCAAACAATTGTATTTCATTGTGTTTCTTAGTAAAAACATGTGTCACTGTTCTTCGAATTGAGACGTGTATGGTTTTACGAATATGGTGAAATTGGTGAGAATTAATATTCATTGAGAACATTATTTTGGTTAAGCATGGCTAATGCTTCTGTATATACTTATCTTGGCAGGCTCTGTGATTACATATATCTGCATTCATGGCTATATATGTTGATTCTTTTTGCTTTGCACAAGTAATATACATCACTACATAATGCTGTATAGTTTTTACTTTCTTTCAAATTTCCCCTTTGTTTTGCCCAAGATGCAATCCTTAATGAAATAAAGTCAACTGTAATGGAAGCAACAGTCATATGTTTTTAATGCTTTGATTTTTTTTTTTCAATTTCTTTATATTGAAAGTAATCTAGTTCTGATTCACCTATGTTTCCTCACAACTTAATTTTCCATTTCTCCTCCTCTTAGAGAACATATTACTTAGTTTTCCATCCCTCTCTGCCTTTATGAATTGGGGCAAGAGTAAAGAGATCACTGGATTTGCATGTAACATGCAATTAAAAATAGGAAATGGAACTTCTAAATTGATTTTATCCTTATTGTACTACTTCTAATATATTGTTGCCATGTTTGTATTAAATTTTTTTGCTTCCAGTATATTTAATCGGTGCAGTAAATGGAAAACTATTTAGAGATATACTGACATTTTGTTTAACCTTTTACATTGTCATTCTTTGATTGCAGGAAAGAAATGGTGACGGGAAGGCTCAAGATATAGAGCCTCCAACTCCCCATTCTGTTCTGAAGATGGGATTGAGGTTGGTTACGACTTAAAACATGCCTATGCTAGAAATTATGTCAATGAGGAATATTTTACGGCCTGATATAATCATTGAATCAATTGCTTGTCATGTTGCTATAATCAATGCTTGTACTTTCTTGTGTTTGACACATTTTGTGCTTTAGCGTCAGTTCTTCTGCTTACAGCCAAGTAAGCTAACACCTCGTATTCCCTCTTGTAGTAATATAGCTTTTTATGTGTCAAAAAGTGAAAGACCAAAAAAAATGTCCCCCCCCCCAAAGAATTAGAAGATAAGGTTGTGGGATGACAAGATGACCTCTATGCTCTCTAATCTAAGAACCATCGAATTTGATGTTTTGATACATAGATATGGAGAATTTGAGCATAAAATATAAAATGCAAACTTCTATATCTTACATTCCTAACTGGTTGCAGAGAACGTAGCATCAGCAGCAGCATGGAAGATCCAGATGGGACATTAGCAAGTGTTGCCCAATGCATTGAGCAGCTGCGTCAGAGCTCATCTTCTGTGCAAGAGAAAGAGTATTCCTTGAAACAGTTGTTGGAGCTTATTGATATGCGGGAAAATGCTTTCAGTGCTGTTGGATCTCACTCTCAGGCAGTTCCAGTTCTTGTTTCCCTTCTCCGGTCAGGGTCACTGAATGTGAAGATACAGGCAGCAACTGTCTTGGGCTCCCTTTGTAAAGAAAATGAGCTGAGGGTGAAAGTCTTGCTTGGAGGATGCATTCCTCCTTTGCTTGGTCTACTCAAGTCCAGTTCAGCCGAAGGTCAAGTAGCTGCTGCAAAGACTATTTTTGCTGTCTCTCAAGGTGGGGCCAAAGATCATGTTGGATCAAAAATCTTTTCAACTGAAGGAGTTGTTCCAGTGCTCTGGGAGCAGCTACAAAAGGGCCTGAAGACTGGAAATGTAGTCGATAGTTTATTGACTGGAGCATTGAAAAATCTCTCCAGCAGTACTGAAGGATTCTGGAATGCCACAATACAAGCTGGAGGAGTGGACATATTAGTGAAGTTACTGACAACAGGACAGTCTAGCACTTTAGCTAATGTGTGCTTTCTACTTGCCTGTATGATGATGGAGGATGCATCTGTTTGTTCGAAGGTGTTGACAGCAGAGGCAACAAAACAACTCCTCAAACTATTAGGCCCGGGTAATGATGCCCCTGTTAGAGCTGAAGCAGCCGGTGCTCTTAAATCTCTATCTGCCCAGTGCAAAGATGCAAGGAAAGAGATAGCCAATTCTAATGGCATTCCTGCTTTGATCAATGCTACCATAGCTCCTTCCAAAGAGTTCATGCAAGGTGAGTATGCTCAAGCATTACAGGAGAATGCTATGTGTGCTCTAGCAAACATCTCTGGTGGCTTGTCTTATGTCATCTCCAGCCTTGGTCAAAGCCTTGAATCATGCTCCTCACCTACCCAAGCTGCTGACACATTGGGGGCTTTAGCTTCAGCTCTTATGATATATGATGACAAGGCGGAATCTACTAGAGCGTCAGATCCTTTGGTAGTTGAGCAAACATTACTCAAACAATTTAAACCTCACTTGTCCTTCCTTGTGCAGGAACGGACTATTGAAGCCCTAGCTAGTTTGTATGGCAATCCTATACTCTCAATTAAACTTGCAAATTCTGATGAAAAGCATTTGCTTGTTGGTTTAATAACAATGGCTGCCAACGAAGTGCAAGATGAGCTTCTAAAAGCTCTCTTAACATTGTGCAATAGTGAATGCAGTCTATGGCGTGCACTTCAAGGCCGTGAAGGAGTTCAACTGTTGATATCTCTTCTGGGTCTTTCATCTGAACAGCAGCAAGAATGTGCTGTTGCTTTGCTTTGCCTTCTATCTAATGAAAATGATGAAAGTAAATGGGCCATTACTGCTGCTGGTGGTATACCTCCACTTGTTCAAATTTTAGAGTCAGGATCAGCAAAAGCAAAGGAAGACTCAGCAACAATTCTTAGGAACCTATGCAATCACAGCGAGGATATACGTGCTTGTGTTGAAAGTGCTGATGCTGTTCCTGCGTTGTTGTGGCTATTGAAGAATGGAAGCCCAAATGGGAAGGAGATTGCGGCAAAGACCTTGAATCACCTAATTCATAAATCTGATACTGCAACCATCAGTCAGCTTACAGCATTATTAACTAGTGATCTACCTGAATCCAAGGTTTATGTTTTAGATGCTTTGAGGAGTATGCTTTCTGTCGTTGCTCTTAGTGATATTCTACGTGAAGGTAGTGCTGCCAGTGATGCAATTGATACAATGATAAAAATATTGAGCTCAACTAAGGAAGAAACTCAAGCAAAGTCTGCATCAGCTCTGGCGGGAATTTTCGAAATGAGGAAAGATGTGCGTGAAAGCAGCATTGCTGTTAAAACACTTTTGTCAGCCATGAAGTTGCTTAATGTGGAATCTGAAAGTATCTTAATGGAGTCCTCGCATTGCCTGGCTGCAATATTTCTTTCCATCAAAGAGAACAGGGATGTAGCTGCAATTGCTAGAGATGCATTATCACCCCTAGTTGCACTAGCTAACTCTTCAGTTCTGGAAGTGGCAGAGCTGGCAACATGTGCTGTGGCAAATCTTATTTTGGACGGTGAAATTTCTGATAAAGCTGTTGCAGAAGAAGTTATATTGCCTGCTACCAGAGTATTACGTGAAGGCACAATTTCAGGAAAAACACATGCGGCAGCAGCAATTGCTCGCCTCTTACATTCTAGGCAAGTTGATTATGCTGTAACCACTTGTGTGAATCGTGCTGGTACTGTTCTTGCATTAGTTTCTTTCTTAGATTCTGCTATCAATGGACCTGTTTCCATATCAGAGGCTCTAGAAGCACTTGCCATTCTGTCCAGGTCTGAAGAGACCAGTGCACATAGTAAACCTGCATGGGCAGTTTTGGCTGAATTCCCTAAAAGCATAAGCCCAATAGTCCTGTCTATTGCTGATTCAACGCCATTGTTGCAGGATAAAGCTATTGAGATATTATCTCGATTATGCAAGGATCAGCCTGTAGTTTTAGGAGACACTGTTGCTACTGCTTCTGGATGTATATCTTCAATAGCTAAGAGAATAATCAATTCCACTTCCCCAAATTTAAAGGTCAAAATTGGGGGAGCTGCAGTTCTTATTTGTGCTGCTAAAGTAAATCATCAGAGGCTGGTGGAGGATCTCAATTTATCTAACTTGTGTGCTGATCTTGTTCAGTCTCTTGTTGGTATGCTTATTTCTTCACAGGCTTCTTCGGCCAATCAGGGTGATGACAACAAGGAAGTCATTAGCATTTGCAGGAATATGAAAGAGGAAGCCAATGAAGGCAAATCCTGCACTGGCACCGCCATTATATCTGGTGCCGACTTACCTATATGGTTACTGTCTGTTCTAGCTTGCCATGATGAGAAAAGTAAAATTGCAATAATGGAGGCTGGAGCAATTGAGGTTCTGACAGACAGGATCGCAAATTGTTTCTCACAATATAGTCAGGTATTCAAGTGCCTTTTTCCACTATGTTTTCATTCAATCAAATAAATAGACAGTGCCAGCTGATTCTGTTCACAGTAAATATTCTCTTATTTGCATAAAATTATCCTTAGCTGTCAAACATTGTTCCTTATATGCCCCTCCTCATTAAAACATGTAATAGTTAGATAACAGATCATTATACAACTATTATTTTTATATATCAACCTCTGCTTACTCCTTTATGGTTACCATGCAGATTGACTATAAAGAAGATAACAGCATGTGGATTTGTGCTTTGTTGTTGGCAATATTATTTCAAGATAGAGATATCATACGAGCACATGCAACCATGAACTCTATACCAGCCCTTGCCAATTTATTGAAGTCAGAGGAATCAGCAAACAAATATTTTGCTGCACAATCAATAGCCAGCCTAGTCTGTAATGGTAGCAGGGGAACACTTTTGTCTGTGGCAAATTCTGGGGCAGCAGGTGGACTTATTTCCTTACTCGGGTGTGCTGATTCTGATATAGAGGATCTTCTGGAATTGTCGGAGGAATTTTCTTTGGTGCGTTATCCTGATCAAGTTGCTCTTGAGAGGTTGTTTAGAGTTGATGACATAAGGGTTGGTGCCACTTCTCGGAAGGCAATACCTGCCCTTGTTGATCTGCTCAAACCAATTCCTGATCGACCAGGAGCACCATTTTTATCACTTGGGCTTTTGACTCATCTTGCTAGAGATTGTCCATCGAATACGATTGTAATGGTAGAGTCTGGGGCCTTAGAGGCACTTACTAAGTATCTTTCACTTGGTCCACAAGATGCAACTGAAGAAGCTGCTACGGATCTGTTAGGAATTCTTTTTAGCAGTGCTGAGATACGGAGACATGAGTCAGCATTTGGTGCTGTTACTCAACTTGTAGCTGTCCTACGATTAGGAGGAAGAGCTGCAAGGCGTAGTGCTGCAAAAGCCTTGGAAAGTTTATTCTCTGCTGATCATATTAGAAATGCAGAGACTGCTCGGCAAGCTGTTCAACCCTTGGTGGAGATTCTTAATACTGGTTTAGAGAGAGAGCAGCATGCTGCAATTGCTGCATTAGTTAGGTTATTGAGTGAAAACCCTTCAAAAGCACTTGCTGTTGCAGATGTTGAGATGAATGCAGTGGATGTTCTTTGCAGGATCCTTTCATCAGATTGTTCAATGGACCTCAAAGGGGATGCTGCTGAACTATGTAGTGTTCTTTTTGGAAATACAAGGATTCGGTCCACGATGGCTGCTGCACGCTGTGTTGAACCTCTGGTCTCTCTCCTTGTAACTGAGTTTAGTCCAGCTCAGCATTCAATTGTCCGGGCATTGGATAGGCTTGTTGATGATGAGCAACTGGCTGAATTAGTTGCTGCACATGGTGCGGTAATTCCTCTTGTTGGCCTACTGTATGGTAGGAACTATGTACTTCATGAGGCCATTTCTAGAGCTCTGGTCAAGTTAGGAAAAGACAGACCTGCTTGTAAAGTGGAAATGGTGAAAGCTGGAATCATTGAAAGCATACTTGACATCCTTCATGAAGCACCTGATTATCTTTGTGCAGCTTTTGCAGAATTGTTGCGTATATTGACCAATAATGCTAGCATAGCTAAAGGTCCATCAGCTGCTAAAGTGGTTGAACCCCTGTTTTCGTTGCTGACAAGACAAGAGTTTGGGCCTGATGGACAACATAGTGCATTGCAGGTTTTGGTTAATATCTTAGAACATCCACAGTGTCGTGTGGATTACACATTGACTTCTCACCAAGCTATTGAGCCACTTATCCCCTTGCTTGATTCTCCAATTTCAGCAGTGCAACAGTTGGCTGCTGAGCTTCTCTCGCATCTACTTTTAGAAGAACACCTTCAGAAGGATCCAGTGACACAGCAAGTAATTGGCCCTCTTATACGAGTTCTTGGCTCTGGTATACAGATATTGCAGCAGAGAGCTGTAAAGGCCCTAGTCAGTATTGCCCTGATATGGCCAAATGAAATTGCAAAGGAGGGTGGTGTTATTGAAATTTCCAAAGTGATATTGCAAGCCGATCCTTCCATTCCTCATGCTTTATGGGAGTCTGCTGCTTCTGTTTTGTCAAGTATCCTGCAATTTAGTTCTGAATTCTACTTGGAAGTTCCTGTTGCTGTTTTGGTAAGGTTGCTTCGATCTGGCTCAGAGAGCACTGTTATTGGTGCGTTAAATGCTCTTCTTGTATTGGAAAGTGATGATGGAACTAGTGCAGAAGCAATGGCTGAAAGTGGTGCTATAGAGGCTCTCTTGGAGCTCCTAAGATATCATCAGTGTGAGGAAACTGCTGCAAGACTTTTAGAAGTATTGCTGAACAATGTAAAGATCAGAGAAACAAAAGTTACTAAATCAGCCATCTTACCCTTATCCCAGTACCTCTTAGACCCACAAACCCAAGCACAACAAGCAAGGTTATTAGCAACTTTGGCTCTTGGTGATCTATTCCAGAATGAGGGTCTTGCTCGGACATCTGATGCTGTTTCAGCTTGTCGTGCTTTAGTGAATGTGCTTGAAGACCAACCAACTGAAGAAATGAAAGTTGTAGCCATTTGTGCACTGCAAAACCTCGTGATGTACAGTCGATCTAATAAAAGAGCAGTTGCGGAGGCCGGTGGTGTTCAGGTTGTACTAGATCTGATTGGTTCAAGTGATCCTGAAACCTCTGTTCAGGCTGCAATGTTTATTAAACTTCTCTTTTCAAATCATACTATTCAAGAGTATGCTTCTAGTGAAACAGTCAGAGCTATAACTGGTGAGCTTTTTTACCTATTATGCTGTATTAACAATTGTTAATTTTGTTTTTGGGAACAACAATTGTTATTTTTATTGTGAACAACTGCGTACTATCTTATCCTCATTTCCCTCATATAGAATGGGTATTTGTTACTTTTCATGGCTATTTCTGTTGCAGGTTTTCTTATCCTTGCATCAATTAATTGATAAATCACAGTAGATGCATTTTTCTTACTTTTATAAGCCGAGGCATAACTTGATTTTCAAAATATTTTTCAATAAAAAAGTCAATTATGCTACATATGAAGTTAAGTAATCTTTTGAAAAATAGCAGAGCTGATTTTTTGTTGTTACTAATTGGTCATGAAACCTAAAATTTGGGATGGAACATATAAATTGTAAAACTTGTGGCTGGTGATTTCACTTAATTGCTTGGTAAGTTAAAACAACTTAACTCTCTATGTGTGCTATATGACGTCTTCTAGCAAAAATAGGCACCTAGTCTTCTGTTAAGTATTCATTAAAATGTTGCTGAAAAAAATACAGGTTTAACTTGTAAGCTTAAGTTTTGTGGAGATAAAGTTTCTGTTTTTAATCTGAATTGATTAATGAACAATTATGATTCAGTGTTTAACACTTTAAGTTGCTTCACCATGCTAAAAGGAATGCCCTCCTATCTCTCTCTCTCTCTCTCTCTCTTTCTCTTCAGTTGTAAACATCATCTAACAAAGTTTTTTATGGTCTTTAGCTGCCATTGAAAAGGATTTATGGGCTACTGGAACTGTGAACGATGAGTATCTTAAAGCCTTAAATTCTCTATTTAGCAACTTCCCACGACTGAGAGCAACAGAACCAGCAACACTGAGCATTCCTCATCTGGTTTCGTCCTTAAAGACAGGCTCAGAGGCTACCCAGGAAGCTGCCTTGGATGCACTTTTTCTGCTCAGGCAAGCTTGGTCAGCATGCCCAGCAGAAGTTTCAAGAGCTCAGTCCATAACAGCTGCAGATGCTATTCCTTTGTTGCAGTACTTAATCCAGTCTGGCCCACCTCGGTTTCAGGAGAAGTCAGAATTTTTACTGCAGTGTTTGCCAGGGACATTGGTGGTGATCATCAAGCGTGGTAATAATATGAAGCAGTCTGTTGGAAACCCAAGTGTTTATTGTAAGCTTACACTTGGAAACACTCCTCCAAGGCAAACCAAGGTATTTTTAAAAAAAATAATAATAATTTCATACTTATTTATTATCTAGTGATCTTCTCTAATGCACTAGGATTAGGTGACATGGGTGACATTTTGTTTCAGGTGAGACTAATATATGATTGTCTCTTCATGTCAATTATGCACAAATTTATCGTATGAGTGCTGTTTCTTGATAATGTTATCTGCAATAAAAATTCCAGTTGACTATTTACACATTCTGCAGCAGTTTTGCTACAGTTCACCCAAATTAATATTTTCTTTCCCTTTGAAATAGCTTTGACTTGAACGGTGATTTACTATATTATTGATATGGAAGTATTTGGTTGTCAAGTTCTTGTCCCTCGCCTCTTGAGCTTCTTATCTAAAGCGGCAGCCACTTCAAGTTCTATACACTTGAGTTTTAAGATCTGTGGGTCAAAGATCTGCAGCCTGAATATGTGATTGTATTATATAACACAATGAACACCGTGTTTTCTGCTCATCTGCTGAAAAGATATAAAACTTTTTGTTGATTTCTTTTGCACTTGGGAAAATGAATATGCTAATAATCACGAGCATGCTGATCAGGTGGTCTCAACTGGCCCTAACCCGGAGTGGGATGAGAGTTTTTCATGGTCCTTTGAGAGTCCTCCAAAAGGCCAGAAGCTTCATATTTCTTGCAAAAATAAAAGCAAAATGGGAAAGGTAATGCGGGAAAATTGAACTAATAAATGCAGTGTATTCACCTTCAGTTATTTTGCTTTTACAGTTCCACTTAACCCCTCTATTTTTTTATCTGATGACAACAGAGTTCATTTGGGAAAGTGACAATCCAGATTGATCGGGTGGTAATGCTGGGAGCAGTGGCTGGAGAGTACACTCTGTTGCCGGAAAGTAAAAGTGGTCCCTCAAGGAATTTAGAAATAGAATTTCAATGGTCGAACAAGTGATACCCGTTACCGTCTGTAGTGTCAAGCTTTGAAATTGGAACGTAGGGGTACATGGTTGAAAATTATTTTTTTATTTAAATTTTGAATTATTTATCATGCTAGTGTATATAGCAGCAGTTGTTTGTTTTTTATATGTAGTCCCAAACATTCTTTTGTCATAATATTCTTTTGTAACTTGATCCTTCATTTCCTAGGTTAAATACTAGGGTAACGAAGATCAGGCCTGCTTCGAGTTTCATATATGATTTTTTTCGTGTTTTCAATTTTAATGTTGTGGGTCTGTTTTATGCTTTCGGGGATTGTACAACTGTTCTATACACATTTGAGATTAAATTGAATATAAAATAGCAATAATATTAAGTGTCATATATTATCCCAAAAAAAACTTGTAAATAGAAGTATGGAAAAATGTTATGTCATGCTATAGACACAATGAATATGGATCCCACTATTTCTAAAATAAAAAGAAAAGAGAAGAAAGTGGTGGGGTCCACCTTCATTGTGTCTATAGCATGATATAGTATTTTTCCTATAACATGATATTTCTATTTCCCATTTTTTATATGGATTTGGTTTTGACTTATTGTCGTTGTATTTTTTTTAATTATTATTGAATTATGTGTTGCGACATAATTAAAAGTTTTACTTAATATAAAATTTTCATTGAGACAATTAAAATTAGACGCTTCCTATATCTATCGGTAACCATATTTATACTGAATAACCCAGTAGATATGATATGTTAAGGGAGGGATTTTTTTTGAATCTAGTAGAAGTCAGTCGTTGATTTTTCTTCATTTAAATGTTGTAGTTTACTTAAAATAAATAATTAATTAATTGACATAATTTAATCAATTATAATCGTTAAATAGACAAAAATTAACGATTAAAATAAGAAATAAAATTTCTAAATCTTACATTAGAGTCAAAAGATTTCTCCTATATGTTATTAACCTTTTCCGTAAGACTTCAAAAATAAAATTCACTCGGAGCCATTGATTTTTCTAACCAAGATCCGAGCATAGAAGTTAGCAATGATATGGAGTGACAATAGCCTTTGGAAGCCTGGTGGAATGAGTTGATACTACTTTTGTTTGAACGGGGCTATAATGCAGGGTCCTAGACGTACACACACATTTTGGTATTCCATTTAAACAAGGGAGTCCTGGATTTATTTTTTAAAATTATATATTAAGTAATACGAATTTTAGATTGAATAAATAAAGTATATTAATTTATATTATTTAATATGTAATAGTTGATATAAAGTCTATAATATTAAAAAAAACAGTATTTATTTGGAAGAAATACTAATGTGGATCTCATATTTGTATAATTTATTTATTTATTTCATTATAATTAATTCTATCTCAGTTTATATATATATTTACACTTTTAAAATAAGGAAGTGATAAAAAGGACTTTCTTCAAAATTCAATACAAACGACCTAAAGTATCAACTGATTCACCATTCTAATTATATGATACTGCAAATCTGATATGTTCCATTCTACTTATGTGCAATAAGCATTTTTCCTTTTGTATTGGATTCAATATTAAAGATTTAATTCATTTTAAGTAACGAATTCACCTTATAAGAAAAGAGTATCAACTGATTCACCATTCTAATTTAATATGATACTGCAAATCTGATATGTTCCATTCTACTTAAGTGGAATAAGCATTTTTTCTTTTGCATTGGATACAATATTTCTTTTCTTTTTTCAAGTTTCTCCACTTTTTGGTTGTTGTTGGTAATCTCCACTTTTGCCTTTTAAATTAATATTATAGATTTGGTTCATTTAAAATAAGGGATTCACCTTATAGGAAAAGTGAGGAGTGTCGACCCGTTGACCATTATCTAAATTTTGATATTGTAAATCTGATATGTTTCGTATTTCGCACGTGCAATAAGCAATTTTCCTTTTGTATTGAGTACAATATTTCCTTTTTTTTTTTTTTGGTAAGCTTCATTTTTTCTTCTTCAAACTTTTACACTTTTGTCTTTTTAAATTAATATTAAAGATTGGATTCATTTAAAATAAGGAATTCACCTTAAGAGTATCAACTAATCGACCATTCTAGTCTAATTTGATATTACAAATCTGATATGTTCCATTCAAAGCATATGCAATAAACACTTTTCCTTTTGTATTGAGTACAATATCTTTTTTTTCCTCAAACTTATAAATTTTTGTCTTTTTAAATTAATATTAAAGGTTTTATTCGTTTAAAATAAAAAATTCACCATTTAGGAAAAGTGAGGAGTACCAGTTCATTGACCATTCTAGTCTAATTTGATAGTGCAAATATGATGTTTCATTCTCTATATAAGATGGTGATCTCACTACACTCGAATACTCAGTTAGTAGCAGTTTAGAAGTAATATTGAAATATGTACTTTTCTCATTTTATTATTGAAAAACGAAGTATAGTAACAATGATATAAAATTTTTGGTGTGCAAATAATATTTCTGTGTATTGGATTATCCTTTGTGGGGGTGGATTTTCATGGTAGCATATTATGTTGGTCTTCTTCGATCCTTTTATCATGGATACAACATGCTTTTATCTCATCAACTAAACTTGATGCACAACTAAAGCTTGAAGTTTCATCTCATCAAGCTTTTGTTGCGTGTCAAGTTGTTCTAGCTCTTCAAGCTCTTGTAGTTTTATCTCCAAAAGAGCTTGAAGAATTTGAACAACTTTAATGCACAACAAGAATTCGATGAGATGAACTATAATAAAAAAAAAAAAAAATTGAATGATTGACGAGAAGAAACTAGAACTTGAAGCACAAGTACAAAAGCTTGAAGAACTGAAACACATTTTACATTTGCTATCATTCTTAACTTCATGCACACTCATGCCAATGAAGATACAAATTCAAAATTCAATTGATAGTTGCAATTGTTAAAAGCGATTTGTATGGCTTTCAGGTGTTACTTAAATTCATTTGAGCCATAGCTCTGGGTTTGGAACTGTGAAACATGTATACTCCCAAGTGAATAAACATAGTTTTTGAACACCATTTTTAATATCTTTGTAATTATCAATTTTTCACAAGATAAACTCTGTTAGTTATATAAACAAGTTAATGTGTTGTATATGTAAATTTAAGTTCAAAGAATCCACTTAACAAATTTTTTTAAAAAAATCTAAGTGCTCTTTTCTATATTTAAGGGAAAACTCATGTTATATGAGACAAGTTCTTTCTCTTATACATCTTTCGATAATTATATCATTTTTTTTTTATAATTTTTTTAGGTGATGAAATCCATAAATTTGTCTATACAATATGAGATAACTTATCTACTTTAAATTAATAAAACCCTTGATTTAAAGAAATATTTGAAATGAAGTGATGAAACGAACAAAATGTGATCTATCTTAAATTAGAAACTTTTTGTCTTATTTATTTTTCATTTCATAAAAGGAAAGAATGAAATTAAATGACTGGACCCCACAATGGTAAGGACAAAACGACACCGCCAATCAAAGCCCGTTTTATTGTCAGACACGGTGGGGCCAACGGCGTGGCGTTTCGTTCCGTCGTGACATTGTTCCTATAATCATTCATAATCATTTCTTATAAATGCTAATTATATCACATCAACTCACTTTCCCTTACCTTTAACATTAATTAATCACTTTAACTCTTTAATTCCACCCAAAAAAGGAAAAAAAAAAAAGGGTTCGTTTTATTACCCAGTCACAGTCACAGCCACAGTCACTAGACGCAGCACACATGGATGAAGATGAATGAATGAATGATGATGCACACTGCGCACCCTCACCCAATCGTCGTTGTTGTTTTCATGCCTTCTAGTTACTGAAATCAGCTTCAAAAACCGTTAATTTCAGCTTTTTCTTCATTGATTAATATTAATCGTGACTTTAATCAGTTACACTTGAAAAAAGTGCTAGATCTCGATCTCCGATGCCGATGCGGTTGTTGTTCTTGTTGCTAATGTTGGTGCCAATGGCTTACGCAATGCCGGTTCGGCTCACTTTTTCTGCGAGGCTGGTTCATCGGTTCTCCGAAGAAATGAAACCGGTTTGGGTTCCGACCGGTTCGTGGCCGGACCGGCGGAGCATGCGGTACTACCAGATGCTTCTCAGCAGCGACTTTCTCAGGCACAAGATCAACCTCGGAGGCGCTCGCCACCAGCTTCTGTTTCCCTCTCATGGTAACAAAACGATGTCGCTTGGCAACGACTTTGGCTGGTAACCCTAATTGGTTCCTCTTTTTTGCTTCGTTGGATGAAAAACGACGTGGTTCTGAATCTGATTTGTGATTGTTTGTGATTAGGTTACATTACACGTGGATTGATATAGGGACACCGAATACTTCATTTCTCGTGGCGTTGGATGCAGGGAGTGATCTCCTTTGGGTTCCGTGTGATTGCGTACAGTGTGCTCCCTTGTCTGCAAGTTACTATTCCAATCTGGTATGGTTGATTTCCCGTTCTATTTAACTTGTGACCTTAATTTCTGATTGGATTTGTCTTATACTCGAATCTTAGCAGAGAGCTTAAAAAATAAGAAGAAGAAGAAGAAATGATTTTTCCCTAAAAGTTAATCAAAACCAATCAATGACAATCCTGTCAAGCAAATTGCAAACCCTTGATCGGATAAGTTTTTCAATTCTGAGTGTAATGTAATGTAACACTTAAACCCTAACACAGTACACAGGACATGGACACCTTTCTAGGGAGAAAAACTTCAATGTTCAGTTGTACCTTTAATAAAAAGGAAAATGTTTTTGGACTAAAGGAAATATAAACAAAATAGTATGCGTAAAAAGGGAAAATTATTTTTCCCGGTGCATTGAAGTTTTTCTGCTTTCTAGGTGCATATGTTTGATTGAAATTTTAGAGTCTAACCTAAGACTTGGTAACAGGTTTAGCACTTATTTCCAATAATTGATTGGCAGGTGCTCCCTCACATATGGGGCATCTATTATGCAGGATAGAGATCTCAATGAGTATAATCCGTCTCACTCGAAATCCAGTAAGCATCTATCTTGTAGCCATCTGTTATGTGATCTGGGTTCGAATTGTAAAAGTTCCAAGCAGCAATGTCCATACACGGTCAATTACTTATCTGAGAATACATCAAGTTCTGGATTGTTAGTTGAGGACATATTGCATCTTCAATCAGGTGATGGCGGGGGTGTGTCAAACTCTTCTGTTCAGGCTTCGGTTGTTATCGGGTGTGGCTAATTGATCCTGTCCTTGTTACTTCAACGTCACTTTGCCTGATGAGTGATGATATTTCTTTTTTCGAACCCTTGGTATTTTTATCTGACGTCAATTTTGTTTAGTGCAGGTGTGGTATGAAGCAAAGCGGTGGTTATTTGGATGGGGTTGCTCCAGATGGTGTCATGGGTTTGGGACCTGGGGAGAGCTCAGTTCCAAGTGCTCTTGCTAAATCAGGATTAATTCCTGATTCTTTTTCCCTGTGCTTTGATGAAGATGATTCTGGTAGAATATTTTTTGGGGACCAGGGATCAAGTATCCAACAGTCAACTCCATTCTTGCCTTTGGATGGAATATAGTAGGAGATTCCGTACTTTAACTTAGTCTACAGTCTTTCAATGTGCTAAAATAGTTTAGAAAATGGTGTCATGCTAATTATGATAAATTTCTTGGTCAGTTCAACCTATATTATTGGTGTGGAGGCATGTTGTATTGGGAATTCTTGTCTTAAAATGACAAGTTTAAAAGCACAGGTTGATAGCGGAACATCATTTACATTTCTTCCCGGTCATGTATACGGAGCAATAGCTGAGGAGGTACTTTAGTTTGTTGAATTCCATGATTGTAAATTCTTCTCGATCTTTTGATGTGATTTTATTTGTGACAGTTTGATCGACAAGTAAATGCTTCAAGATCTAGCTTTGAAGAATCTCCTTGGGAGTATTGTTATGCATACAGGTGAGTTTATTTGATAGATCTATCTCTGCCTGTCTTTCTCCCCTCTACTCTTGTCTCTTTGGTGCTTGATTTCCTAATTCCTAGTATTTTCTGGTCTTTCTGATAGCTTTCATTTATTAATTTATTAATTTTTTGAAACAGTTCGCAAGAGTTGCCAAAGGTTCCCAGCTTAACACTAATGTTTCAACAGAATAACAGTTTTGTGGTCTATAATCCCGTGTTTGTATTCTATGACAATCAGGTAGGTGTGGATTAAGAAATAAAAGATTCGATAACAACTTCCTAGACTAAAATTTTGACAAGATAATTAACTATAATGTAAGAGAGTTTATTATAAAAATAGACTAATTATTTGAAGCCAGTCACTTAAGACAAAAAGAGACGAACTGTTTGAACTTTTATTTAGTATGTGGACACTGAAGAAATATATTTTTCTCTAGTTCTTTCTACCTTACAAAAGTGAATGAAATTTGTATCAAACATATAATGTTATTTATACCAATTTTTTCTTTTCCTTTTTCTGCCATTCTGTCCCAACTTCAAACCTTTGCATTTTTATCTTACATCCATTCTCATTACTGGGGCTACAGTGCTACACAGGTCTGAACTGCTTGAATGTTTACCTCTTGTACTCATAGTTACACACTTACACCTCTATTACAAGCCTGTGCTTGAATTTCTTGAAAATTGA
>JAVKPL010012996.1:0-65062 GCA_032173675.1 Gastrolobium villosum | reverse complement strand
AACATTAACACCTATGGATCCTGCAATCAGATTAAGCAAAGAACATGGCAAGCCTTATTCAGACCCTGCTGCATACCGTCGATTGGTAGGGCGTTTGTTGTATTTAACTACTACACGTCCTGATCTTTCATTCCATGTCCAGCAGCTTAGCCAATTCATGGCTGATCCAAGGGACTCTCATTTTCATGCTGCCATGCGAGTTCTGAAATACATTAAAGCTTCACCTTCAAAGGGCTTGTTTTTCTCTATATCAGGCACAACAACCTCTATATCAGGTTATTGTGTCTTTGTGAGCTTCAATGGTTATCTCATCTCTTCAAGGACCTATGCATTTCTTTGGTTTCATGGAAATCAAAAATAGGAAGAGTCGGGTCCGACACAAACCACCGTCTCCGGATCATCCTCAGAATCCGAATACAGAGCCTTAGCTGCAGTTTCTTGTGAGCTTCAATGGTTATCTCATCTCTTCAAGGACCTATGCATTTCGTATTATTAAATATTATTTTTTTGTTAATGAAATATAAACTATATAAATTAAAAATATTATTTAATATTAAAACGTGTCCCAACGTGTCGAAATCCAAAAAAAATTAGGATTGACGTGTCGGAGTGTCGTGTCGTGTCGTGTCGTGTCACGTGTCGCGTATCGTATCGGTGCTACATAGGTGACAACCGATCCACTATCTATCTTGCTCACAACCCAGCTTTTCATGAACGCAGCAAGCATATAGAGATCGATTGCCATATAATCAGGGAAAAAGTGAATTCTGGTTTAGTTCATCTTCTTCCCATCAGCTCTGCTAACCAACTGGCTAACATTTTAACCAAGGCTCTTCCCCCTACTCCTTTCCATTTTCTATTATCCAAGTTGGGATTGAAGGACATTCATCTTCCAACTTGAGAGGGCTATCACAATACTAGTTAATTAGTTATTAATTCATTAGTTAGTTACTATTAGTTGGTAGTTAATGACAGTTATTACTTTTAGTTAGTTGCTTCATTCTTTACTGATATAAATATCAGCACCTGTAATCGATAACACTGACTTTTCAATGAATCAGTTTCTTTTCACTTTCAATAGTCCCTGTGCTCAGGAATTATGCAATACAGTTGATGCTTTGAGTAGATTTAGATGAAAGAATGATCTGTTTTCTTCCAAACATATTCGTGCCCTAAGAAATAATAACTTTCAAATGTTAATTTCTCAGTGTTTTTTTGTTTTAAATTGCCAGGCCAGTCGACTGAAACAGGTAGCTGACCTCCTGAACACTCTTAATTCATTGTGCTTGGTCCTTGGTTTGGATGTCAAAGACAAGATTTGTGAGATTTGCCCCAAAATGGTTAATGCCACTGAAACAAAAGATGTAAGTGACCACACAGTAAAGAATTTGAGTTCCGAAGTACAAAGGTTGAGAGAGGTTAAAATACAGAGAATGCAAAAGGTCAGTATTCTTGCTCTTATCCTTCATCCTGCCAAAAACTAGTTTTATTTCCGGTAGCCTTTCTCACTTTTCATGCTGTATCAGCTTCAAAGTCTTGCAACTGAACTATTAGAGATGTGGAATTTGATGGATACACCACTTGAGGAACAGCAGGAATTTCACAACATAACCAGTAATATTGCTGCTTTGGAATCTGAATTTACTGCGCCTAACATGCTCTCAATTGACTTTGTCATCTATGTGAGTTTAAATCTTTGACTAAAATTCTTGGTTTGATGTACTAAAAAAAAAAAAAAATCTCGGTTCGGTTCTTCCCTTTCACCTAACATAAATTGGCTTCAATTTATTGTAGTTTTTACCATTTATTGTAGTTTTCCCGATTTATTGTGTTACTAACTGAATGGGTTTTTCTTCTTGAAGGTTGAGAGAGAGGTTAGAAGGCTTCAACAACTTAAGTCGGCCAAAATGAAAGAACTATTACTGAGAAAGAAGTTGGAGTTAGACGAAATATGCAGAAGTACACGTCTAACAACTCAAGTAGTTTTTTCAAGTGAACATCCAAATGAGTTTTTAGAATCTGGTAAGATTTTCTGTAGGTTTTTAATTTAAAAATTGCTGGTATTTATATCATTCTTCATTTATTGCATAATGATTCCTCAGTTCGTGCAATTTTACTTTAAAGCCTTTACGGATATATGTCAAGTAACCAAGACATAGACTGCTTACAAGATTCATCTGAGGATGAATAATCATGAACAGAAGTACAAAGATATGGCGATTAATTTAAATTTCTTCCTTTTTATCATCTGCTGTTCTCAAGACTACTGTAAATTTTTTGTTTCTTAATTCTTTACTAGTTTGTTATTGTTTATCAATATGTGCCATGAATCTCATTATTTTTCCTCTCATGCATTTTGAAAATCATTCTGCAGAGTCTGTAAACCATGAAAACCTGTTAGAACAAATTGAGCACCAAATTACAAAGACAAAAGAAGAAGCTCTTAGCAGGAAAGAAATCCTTGAAAAGGTTGACAAATGGATGGCTGCTAGTCAAGAAGAAAGCTGGCTGGAGGAGTACAACAGGGTGGGGCACTGTTGTTATTGACAATAATGGATACCTCCTTTTGTTTTTGTTTTTCTTTATTTTTAATTACTGTGGGTTTTTAGGATGATAATCGTTATAATGCTGGAAGAGGTGCGCATCTTGTCTTAAAACGTGCTGAGAAGGCCCGTGCTTTATTAAGCAAAATTCCTGGTGAGTGCCCCTCTGCACATCATAATTATTTCTTCAAATACGTTGCTATCATTTTGCAGTAGCTTCTGCAATTAGGTTCTAGTTTTCCAATATGCTAGATTTGGACTAAATGTGACACGTTACATGTTGAAGTCAGCTTATTAATTGTATGCGGTTGTTTGTATATTTTTAACTTTGTTATTCTTAGTATTGCTTTAACAAAGGAGGACGAGACAAAAGGAGTTTAATTTATAGTGTCTGAATTATGGGCTTCGTCCTCATTCCCCCCTTTCTTTTTGTATGTTATTGAAACAGGGATGGTAGAGGAAATGATTTCTAAAGTTACAGCATGGGAAAATGAAAGAGGACTCGAGTTTTTGTATGAAGGAGTAAGTATTTTTAAGACAACCATTTATACAACTTTTATGAATTAGCCTGCTACATTTTATGTAATATTTCTGAGGTAGACTTCTCTGGGAATATAATTTTCAAAGTATAGCATTTGGCATATGTTTTCCTTATCTTTTAATATCTTGTCACGTATGTTTATTTTCATGGATGTGTTAAGAGCCGGCTACTTTCCATGCTTGAAGATTACAGCACCTTAAGGCAGGAGAAAGAGAATGAAAGGCAAAGACACAGGGTATGAAGTAGTACATTATTGTATCTAAATATGTATTAGTTGGTGCATATTTTTCTTCGAGACATTTTACTTGTTTGTACTCATTATCTATATTGAATTGTTTTTGTTTCATATCAATTTTAGGATCAAAAGAAACTTCAGGGACAACTTATGGCAGAGCATGAAGTACTTTTCGGCTCAAAACCCAGCCCCTCCATAAGTGGAAAAAAGGCGTCCAGATGTTCGATAGGAGTTCCAAGTATCAGAAAATTTTCCGTTGGTGGAGCAATGCTTCAGGGTCCAAGACAAGCTGCTCTTATTGAGCAATCTAATAAAAAGGGTAACCTAACCAATCAGAAAGGCTCTACCCTTCGCAACAAGAATGCTTGCCCTTCAACTCAATCCTCAGGTATTTAAATTTTTCTTGTACAGTGCATGTCAATGGATATTATTTTGAAAGTTTAAATGCTTATTATCAATGGAAACCTGTGCAGGAAAGGATACCTCTAAAGTTATTGGTCACTCAGTGAAGAATACTGCATACAGTGCAGAAAAGGAAATTGAAAATCAGTCACCAGTGACAAAGAAGCCCCTCTCTCCTGTTTCTTCCACAGTCATGTCTAAAGCCAACATAACAAATTTTCAAGAAGATCATAGTAAAATAGAGAACGTAGCAACACAATCAATACAGCAAAAAATTCAAACGCTAACAGGAACTCCACCTTCTAAGCCATTTATTGCTGGCGATGAAGGAAACAGGACCCCCACGAATATGGGACTTCTAGTGCCTTCAACTCCTCTTACTTCAGTCTCTATGTTGACTGCCACTACACCAGACGGTGCAGACACGCTTAGTGTATATCCTGGTTCTATAGTTTCTGCAAAGAGTGCTCAACTATTTGAGTATTCATTTGAGGAGATGAGAGCTGGTTTTATCCAACCTAAAAACTATGCTCAATGATTCACAGTTTGGAGAGGAAGTTCAATCAACACAAGATAGCTGGCTTGCTGACAAATTCTCTGCTCAGCAATAACAAAAGTAAGAATTTTTTTTTTTTTTTTTTGAGAAATACTAGTTTGGGGCTCTATGGATGTAAAGATTTTGTATTTGTCTCTCTTTCTTCATCAATGATAATCGAATTTCACTTATTTAATACATGTGAATATGAAGAAAGAGATAAAGATAATTTTTTTTACATCAGGTGCCTTTGTTACGGGAAATATTTTTTTTAACAGAGAAAAAAAAAAGTTATCGAGAATATGACATTTTTTTTATCTTAGGCAAGTTAAATAAGGTATTTGGTATGCCAAAATTTTTGCAGGGAATATTAAATTATTTTTATAATAGTATGTTTGGTTGATTGTGAAATATAAGTGAAATATGGAACAAAATTATTTGTTCCCAGCATTTTTTTTATAATGGGATAGTGTGGGATGTAGCTTACAGGTCACTTCTTTATTTCAATATTTTGTTTCTTTTGTGCTATTTTTATACATACCAAGATTCTCGGTTATAGGATAAAATAAATACCGCAGGTGAAATTGCATTTAAATTTGCCAATGTCTAGTTCAATTTTATTTTTTTTGTGGGAGATATTTTAGCCTGATATTATTCAATATATCTCATATCAAATATAGTACACATTTTTCCCCACCTCACTTTCCCAAAGATTCTATCAAAATCTTTATACCAAACAAAGTGAAATTCTAATGTCAGAGGATCTCCTCCTGTATTTTGGTTGGAAATTGTCTAAAGTTGTAGGAAAAGTAATTGTGTTATGTTATAGAGATTTGTTTTGAGTGTCAGAATTTTTTTTAGTGCGGGCCTCACAAAATATTGTGTGTCATGTTAAATAATAGATGATAAATCCTTAAAACTTTGATTTAAACCAAAATACCATGTGAAAGAGGAGAAATATTTCCATGATCCAGGCTCAGGGAATGGATAAATGCTCCCTCTCACATGCAAAGGTTAAAAAAGGAAAGTAAAAGAAAAAGCAGGGACAAAATTGTCAAAAAAAAAATTAATTGAGTGGGAGCAGGGAAAAATAAGATGGACCCGGATCATATAAACTTTTTCCGTGAAAGAGGGTTCTTTTCTTTGCGCCACATGGACGATGGATTAAGCGATTCTTATATGATTTATTGAGCTTTACTTTTTTTTATTTTGATAAACTATTGAGCTTTACTTAACTGAACTTACTATTTCTACTATTAAGCTGTTCTAGTTATGAACTTTATTATATGGGAAATATTTTTTATATTGTAAAAAAATAATTATTTTATGTTGTAGAAATACAATTATAAGTAGATCTCACATATCGATAAGAGGTGAGAGAAAAATAGAGATGAGATCCACCATTTTTTTATATGTATAAAAAAATTATTTCTCTCGTGAAAAATGAGATAAATATAACATTTACTATATTCATTTTTCAACAATTTCGATTAGGACATTTTTGGTTGATTTCAGAAAAAACTTAGTAGTTTAAGTCAGTCCCCAATTAAATGCCACCAAATTAACACCAACCACGTTTGACCACCATGGTGAATATTTTTTCTCCCCCATATATGGCATATTATGTATGTATAAATACGTACATGACATTTAAAACATGAAAAAAGTTTTATTAATAGAGATAAAATTCATTTTGGTGATTTCTATATAAAAAAATATATTTAATCTTCAATTATCGATTGAGAAATAATATAAAAAAAACTCAAAAAAATATTTTAATATGGATGGATGAGTGACTCAGGTGACCCAATCTTATCGCTTTATTGACATAATCATAGCATTGGATTTTCTGTCGTATAAAGTCGTTTCTCATCTTCAGGCTTGTCGGCTGATTGTACATATCATTATTTAAAAAAAATGTAATTATCATTATATATACACAATTTGAAAGAATTTTTTTAAAATAAGTATAATTATATTTTAAATTTTAATTTAATTTATAGTATACAATTTTTTCGAAAAATATAAGTTTCACAGTTTAGTTATCGTACCATTAAAAATTTATTTTGAAATATTTAGATGTTAACATCAAATTATACAATAACCCATCTTAATTTATGTCTGAATTTGAAATTGTCTGTGGGTCCACTCTAATCATGCTGTGTTCTGATGTGACTATCAGAGCATGTGCACCGGAGTAAAAATGTAATGCTGTCGGAGCATTTTAGATGTAGTGGGATAGAGAATGAGAAAGAAAAAAAAAAATAGAGGAAAGAAAAAATAAAAAATAAAAAATAAATATAAGTGTTATATTTTAATGGGAAGGATTACAAAGTTCAGGAGTACATTAAAATTTTTTTGTGCACTGCAACCATATGAGAGAAGAGATAAACAGAGCGAGTCTAAGGAGATAAATCTTTGGTGTTACTGCTGCACCAAAGATTTAGTACATCTCACAAATAAAAATATTACATGTCAGTTAAAATTATTTTTTTCTGATATTTTTTCTCTCTCATCTGAAATGTATTATTTCTATTAATAGAATGTATTAAATTTAGGTGCTATAATAACACCAAAGATTTATTCGGTGGGTGAGTGACTAAAAGCCAGAGCAACCTAAGACAAATGGAACTGCTTGTGGCTGAATCCAAATACAAGTGGCAGAAGAACATATGACCTTGGACAGCACATGAATAATCTATAAACACAAGTGTGTCGTTTATTATACCGATTGAAAAATTACCAGATTTATAGTATACAGAGGTTGTGTTTGTCTCAACACTATTTGTGTCAATACAAACACAACCTACATATTTGATGAAATGATACGATGTGAATAACTTGTTAATTTTAAAATGTATTACTTATTATACAGATTGGCAGAATATGAATAAGATATAATAAGATTAACGTAAGTCAGTTTCATATTTGTGGATTGACACACAGTATGATAAAAAACTTTTATGTTAACTTTTACTAATATGGACATGACGTTGATTTAAAATTAAATTAACTTAGTTCATCAAAATAAATAAATAAATTGACTCGAATACAAATTTCTCCTATCATGTCAATATTGTGTTAGCGATTTATATTAAAAAATTTGAGAATTAAGCGAGTCGTAAATAAAAGTCTGTTTGGCATATATTTTTTAAGTTAAATGTTATTTTAAGCTAAAGTTAAAAAAAAAAAAGTAAAAAATTGTTTGATAATTATATAAAATTGTTATGATAATTCTGAAGGAGAAAAGATAAAATAATTTATTATTAGAATCTATTAATAGGATAAAAGATAAATTTTAAAAATATAAGATTATAATAAAGATAAAATTGTAAAATAAATATGCGTACTCCAAGAAATTGATATACATCTTAAAAATAAGCTCTTCCTCATATCTTTTATCTTTTAATTTTTTTTATTTATTATAAAAAAAAACTCTTTTTACAATGAAAGTTTTTATAAAATTATGTTTTGTTAAGCTTTTGTTTTTAAGGGCATGAGAAGCGACAATGATAGAAAAAACCCTTAGAATTTGATTTTTATTATGCTTGGTTTGCTCTGAATTCCATTGATTTTTTCATGAATTTGAGCTGACCAGTTCACTTTCATTGCATGCCTAGTTTAACTGATGATATATATATATATATATATATAGGAAAAATAAATGTTATGTTATAGCACAATTCAAATCTTTTTATGGTGAGTACCTTTAAAAAAATGAGGGCACACCTTTTTATGGTTTGTTTTTTCTCTTGCAACTTGAGAAAAACAAACCCCTATATATATATGGGTTTTATAATTCTCATGTTAAATGAGAATTGAAATCTTATATTATAGAGATAAAAAAACATGTGGGACCCATATGTTAGAAAAAAATTATATGTAAGACTTATGTCAGCACGTAAATCGAAGGATGTGTAGAAAAATTTGAATTTTCATGTTGAATGAGAATTATAAAATCCTATATATATATATATATATATACAAGGGCGAACCCACTTGCGGGCAAATGCCTGCAAGCAGTGGCGGACCCAGAAAATTATATGAAGGGGGCGAAAATTTAAATAAATCCAACTTATAGAATTTTAAATAAAATATAATTTAACAAATATATTAAATTGACGAATTTAACATAAATTATTTCATTGCCACATGTCATGTCAACGATGAAAAGTAGGAGAATCACAATCTTAGACCAAAAAACATGTACAAAGATCTCAAGAGATGCATCCATTAAATAATTTTAATAACAAATATAATCACATAACTAAAATAAATCCAAAAAAAGGGGAAGCTCGTGGAACCCAAATTAGGCAAGTACCTAAAACTAACATCATAAAGTTCCATAATGCCCACAGCACTACAGACCCATCTACTTCAATTATCAAGCACCATAAAGCTAAACAAATAAATTTCAAAAATTATTGCAAACTACAAGTATTTTATACCCATTTTTTTTCTTTCACTCTCTTCTGGTGTTTGAGCATTCGAACAACATGAAACTACAAAAAGATCAAAACTTTACAAAGAGAAAGTGAAAATACTCACAACAGGAAAATGGGTATCAAATTTTTTTTCATGCTAAGAGATTTTGGGTATCAAATGAAGCAAAAGAAGGAGATTCAGAAAGTGAAATCGAAAACTTTGAACAAAAACACTGTATCGATCATCAACAAGATGAAATCAATGCAACTCATTTCAGATCTAAAGGGCACACAGTGATAGTTTTGTTAAAGTAACCCACCAATTATGAAAAATGAAACATACTATGCATTTTTTTGGGATGTAAACATTTTTTTTCCAGATTTTAGAGGGGGGCGGCCGCCCATGCACGCCCCCCATGTAGTTCTGCCCTTGCCTGCAAGTGCGGTCATAAAAAATTTTACTTCAGTTTTTTTATTTTTTTTGATGTTTGTTTATCTCTTTGTTCAATATATATATATTACAAGTGGTCATGTTTTTTTTTTTTATGTTTGTTTATCTCTTTGTTCAATATATATATATTAAGAGTAAATATACTTCTAAGTCCCTAACAAAAAACATGGTTCCTATTTTAGTCCCTTACAAAAAAAATTAATCTCGAGGTCCTTAAAAATTTTAAAGTAGATCAATTTAGTTAAAATCGTAGTTCCTCATAAATTCAAAAAAGACCTACATTAGTCCCTCAAAAAGACCAAAATGGGTCCACTTTGAATTTCATATGGATCAGGTGACTAATTTTTTTAAATAATAGACTAAAGTGTGAACCGAATTTTTTTTAGGGATCAAAAATGATATTTATTCTTATATTAGTTAGCAACGTAGTAACGTACGAAGATGATTAAAATAACGTAGCAACGCAAATTGATTAGAGAGAAAACTTATTCTTTCTCTCATGTCACGTACTCATTCCCATGCTCTCTTTATCCTTTGTTTCCTTTTTTTTTATAAAAAGAGATGATTGATTGCAAACAAAAAAGCGGGGGCGCTGCTCCAGAACCCCCGCCATTAAATATGCGGACATAAAAACTTTTCTTGGGTCTACCACTGATGCAAAGTGTAAGGGTAACTTGATTTGTAATGAAATGGTGAAAGGGAAAGGGTACTCAGGGAGTCCCTTTGGTGTTTGTTTTCTGTATTCCTCTAAGGCTGATTATAGCCATTAGTGTTTGAGTCTTCTAATTCTAGATTTGTGATATTTCCATGAGCCAAAGTGTCTCTGCTCGCAGGAAAAATTTCAATACAATTACTGTTTCTGTTTAAATTGTTTGTGCATAAATTCAGTTTCATCAAGTACTTATTCAAATAGAAAGATACAATAGCATGGTATATGAATGTCAAGGCCAATAGTAAAACATTATCCCAGAATAGGGGCTAAACTGGGAAATAAATTATGCAAAGAATCAAATATCCAGATGCTATTAAATCAGTAGGCGAATACATGAATATACTTGCCTACCAGTAGTTTGGTTGAGAAGCATGCATATAACCAACACCCTACAAGGGTCATGAACGTGATCCTCTTGAAGGAGAACAATATTAGACCGCGGAGGCTTCCATGTATTATCAGGAGTTCTTCTTTTGTAAGCCTCGTCCCTCTTCTCAAAAGCCGAAAGGGTTCTTTTAACTCTAGGCAGAGAGACATTCTGAGAAGAAGAAACATAGTTAACACTAACAGTGTCAATGTCATTCATATTTTCGTCTAATTCAACCTGAGCTATATTTTCTTGAATCTCAACCGATTTTCTCTTCTCTTCTTCTTCTTCTTGGTTTTAGTCTTCCCATTTTGAACTTTATTTCCATCCTCCAGCAACTTATCGTTAGTGGCACTACATGAATCCTCTTCAGTCAACCTCTTTCTCTTTTTTTCAGCATTTTGGTTCTTCTTTTTGGACTTCTCGTCGACGATCAGAGTTTCTTCATTCAGATTAGAGTGTGGTAAAATAGTTGGACACTCCATTCTCCTAAAACCTAAAATGTAGTTATTCAATGTCAACAAACTCACCATAGAATGAAAAACAAAAACACAAAAAACAAAAGAAAACAATATAATGAAACGGTGTCAGAGGGATGAGAGAAAGTAACTTACAGCGAAAATAAGATATGGCGAGAAGAAAGGATGGAAACTGAAGGTGGTGTAAGGGTTAGGGCAACAGAGGTGGCAAAGTAGGAGCTCCGCCCCACCCCACCCCGCCAGTTTCATCAAATACTTATTCAAATAGAAAGATACAATAGCATGGTATATGAATGTCAATGCCAATAGTAAAACATTATCCCAGAATAGGGGCTAAACTGGGAAATAAATTATGCAAAGAATCAAATATCCAGATGCTATTAAATCATTAGGCGAATACATGAATATACTTGCCTACCAGTAGTTTGGTTGAGAAGCATGCATATAACCAACACCCTCCAAGGGTCATGAACGTGATCCTCTTGAAGGAGAACAATATTAGACCGCGGAGGCTTCCATGTATTATCAGGAGTTCTTCTTTTGTAAGCCTTGTCCCTCTACTCAAAAGCCGAAAGGGTTCTTTTAACTCTAGGCGGAGAGACATTCTGAGAAGAAGAAACATAGTTAACACTAACAGTGTCAATGTCATTCCTATTTTCGTCTAATTCAACCTGAGCTATATTTTCTTGAATCTCAACCGATTTTCTCTTCTTCTTCTTCTTCTTGGTTTTAGTCTTCCCATTTTGAACTTTATTTCCATCCTCCAGCAACTTATTGTTAGTGGCACTACATGAATCCTCTTAAGTCAATCTCTTTCTCTTTTTTTCAGCATTTTGGTTTTTCCTTTTGGACTTCTCGTCGACGATCACAGTTTCTTCATTCGGATTAGAGTGTGGTAAAATAGTTGGACACTTCATTCTCCTAAAACCTAAAATGTAGTTATTCAATGTCAACAAACTCACCATAGAATGAAAAACAAAAACACAAAAAACAAAAGAAAACAATATAATGAAACGGTGTCAGAGGGATGAGAGAAAGTAACTTACAGCGAAAATAAGATATGGCGGGAAGAAAGGATGGAAACTGAAGGAACCAGTAAGGGTTAGGGCAACAGAGGTGGCAAAGTGGGCGGCCCGCCCCGCCCCACCCCACCCCGCCAGTTTCATCAAGTACTTATTCAAATAGAAAGATACAATAGCATGGTATATGAATGTCAAGGCCAATAGTAAAACATTATCCCAGAATAGGGGCTAAACTGGGAAATAAATTATGCAAAGAATCAAATATCCAGATGCTATTAAATCAGTAGGCGAATACATGAATATACTTGCCTACCAGTAGTTTGGTTGAGAAGCATGCATATAACCAACACCCTCCAAGGGTCATGAACGTGATCCTCTTGAAGGAGAACAATATTAGACCGCGGAGGCTTCCATGTATTATCAGGAGTTCTTCTTTTGTAAGCCTCGTCCCTCTTCTCAAAAGCCGAAAGGGTTCTTTTAACTCTAGGCGGAGAGACATTCTGAGAAGAAGAAACATAGTTAACACTAACAGTGTCAATGTCATTCCTATTTTCGTCTAATTCAACCTGAGCTATATTTTCTTGAATCTCAACCTATTTTCTCTTCTTCTTCTTCTTCTTGGTTTTAGTCTTCCCATTTTGAACTTTATTTCCATCCTCCAGCAACTTATCGTTAGTGGCACTACATGAATCCTCTTCAGTCAACCTCTTTCTCTTTTTTTCAGCATTTTGGTTCTTCATTTTGGACTTCTCGTCGACGATCAGAGTTTCTTCATTCAGATTAGAGTGTGGTAAAATAGTTGGACACTCCATTCTCCTAAAACCTAAAATGTAGTTATTCAATGTCAACAAACTCACCATAGAATGAAAAACAAAAACACAAAAAACAAAAGAAAACAATATAATGAAACGGTGTCAGAGGGATGAGAGAAAGTAACTTACAGCGAAAATAAGATATGGCGGGAAGAAAGGATGGAAACTGAAGGAACCAGTAAGGGTTAGGGCAACAGAGGTGGCAAAGTAGGGGCGCCCCGCCCGCCCCACCCCACCACGCCAGTTTCATCAAGTACTTATTCAAATAGAAAGATACAATAGCATGGTATATGAATGTCAAGGCCAATAGTAAAACATTATCCCAGAATAGGGGCTAAACTGGGAAATAAATTATGCAAAGAATCAAATATCCAGATGCTATTAAATCAGTAGGCGAATACATGAATATACTTGCCTACCAGTAGTTTGGTTGAGAAGCATGCATATAACCAACACCCTCCAAGGGTCATGAACGTGATCCTCTTGAAGGAGAACAATATTAGACCGCAGAGGCTTCCATGTATTATCAGGAGTTCTTCTTTTGTAAGCCTTGTCCCTCTTCTCAAAAGCCGAAAGGGTTCTTTTAACTCTAGGCGGAGAGACATTCTGAGAAGAAGAAACATAGTTAACACTAACAGTGTCAATGTCATTCCTATTTTCGTCTAATTCAACCTGAGCTATATTTTCTTGAATCTCAACCGATTTTCTCTTCTTCTTCTTCTTCTTGGTTTTAGTCTTCCCATTTTGAACTTTATTTCCATCCTCCAGCAACTTATCATTAGTGGCACTACATGAATCCTCTTCAGTCAACCTTTTTCTTTTTTTTGTTCAGCATTTTGGTTCTTCCTTTTGGACTTCTCGTCGACGATCAGAGTTTCTTCATTCAGATTAGAGTGTGGTAAAATAGTTGGACACTCCATTCTCCTAAAACCTAAAATGTAGTTATTCAATGTCAACAAACTCACCATAGAATGAAAAACAAAAACACAAAAAACAAAAGAAAACAATATAATGAAACGGTGTCAGAGGGATGAGAGAAAGTAACTTACAGCGAAAATAAGATATGGCGGGAAGAAAGGATGGAAACTGAAGGAACCAGTAAGGGTTAGGGCAACAGAGGTGGCAAAGTGGGCGGCCCCCCCCCGCCCCACCCCACCCCGCCAGTTTCATCAAGTACTTATTCAAATAGAAAGATACAATAGCATGGTATATGAATGTCAAGGCCAATAGTAAAACATTATCCCAGAATAGGGGCTAAACTGGGAAATAAATTATGCAAAGAATCAAATATCCAGATGCTATTAAATCAGTAGGCGAATACATGAATATACTTGCCTACCAGTAGTTTGGTTGAGAAGCATGCATATAACCAACACCCTCCAAGGGTCATGAACGTGATCCTCTTGAAGGAGAACAATATTAGACCGCGGAGGCTTCCATGTATTATCAGGAGTTCTTCTTTTGTAAGCCTCGTCCCTCTTCTCAAAAGACGAAAGGGTTCTTTTAAATCTAGGCGGAGAGACATTCTGAGAAGAAGAAACATAGTTAACACTAACAGTGTCAATGTCATTCCTATTTTCGTCTAATTCAACCTGAGCTATATTTTCTTGAATCTCAACCGATTTTCTCTTCTTCTTCTTCTTGGTTTTAGTCTTCCCATTATGAACTTTATTTCCATCCTCCAGCAACTTATCGTTAGTGGCACTACATGAATCCCCTTCAGTCAACCTCTTTCTATTTTTTTCAGCATTTTGGTTCTTCCTTTTGACTTCTCGTCGACGATCAGAGTTTCTTCATTCAGATTAGAGTGTGGTAAAATAGTTGGACACTCCATTCTCCTAAAACCTAAAATGTAGTTATTCAATGTCAACAAACTCACCATAGAATGAAAAACAAAAACACAAAAAACAAAAGAAAACAATATAATGAAACGGTGTCAGAGGGATGAGAGAAAGTAACTTACAGCGAAAATAAGATATGGCGGGAAGAAAGGATGGAAACTGAAGGAACCAGTAAGGGTTAGGGCAACAGAGGTGGCAAAGTGGGCGGCCCGCCCCGCCCCACCCCACCCCGCCAGTTTCATCAAGTACTTATTCAAATAGAAAGATACAATAGCATGGTATATGAATGTCAAGGCCAATAGTAAAACATTATCCCAGAATAGGGGCTAAACTGGGAAATAAATTATGCAAAGAATCAAATATCCAGATGCTATTAAATCAGTAGGCGAATACATGAATATACTTGCCTACCAGTAGTTTGGTTGAGAAGCATGCATATAACCAACACCCTCCAAGGGTCATGAACGTGATCCTCTTGAAGGAGAACAATATTAGACCGCGGAGGCTTCCATGTATTATCAGGAGTTCTTCTTTTGTAAGCATTGTCCCTCTTCTCAAAAGCCGAAAGGGTTCTTTTAACTCTAGGCGGAGAGACATTCTGAGAAGAAGAAACATAGTTAACACTAACAGTGTCAATGTCATTCCTATTTTCGTCTAATTCAACCTGAGCTATATTTTCTTGAATCTCAACCGATTTTCTCTTCTTCTTCTTCTTGGTTTTAGTCTTCCCATTTTGAACTTTATTTCCATCCTCCAACAACTTATCGTTAGTGGCACTACATGAATCCTCTTCAGTCAACCTCTTTCTCTTTTCTTCAGCATTTTGGTTCTTCCTTTTGGACTTCTCGTCGACGATCAGAGTTTCTTCATTCAGATTAGAGTGTGGTAAAATAGTTGGACACTCCATTCTCCTAAAACCTAAAATGTAGTTATTCAATGTCAACAAACTCACCATAGAATGAAAAACAAAAACACAAAAAACAAAAGAAAACAATATAATGAAACGGTGTCAGAGGGATGAGAGAAAGTAACTTACAGCGAAAATAAGATATGGCGGGAAGAAAGGATGGAAACTGAAGGAACCAGTAAGGGTTAGGGCAACAGAGGTGGCAAAGTGGGCGGCCCGCCCCGCCCCACCCCACCCCGCCAGTTTCATCAAGTACTTATTCAAATAGAAAGATACAATAGCATGGTATATGAATGTCAAGGCCAATAATAAAACATTATCCCAGAATAGGGGCTAAACTGGGAAATAAATTATGCAAAGAATCAAATATCCAGATGCTATTAAATCAGTAGGCGAATACATGAATATACTTGCCTACCAGTAGTTTGGTTGAGAAGCATGCATATAACCAACACCCTCCAAGGGTCATGAACGTGATCCTCTTGAAGGAGAACAATATTAGACCGCGGAGGCTTCCATGTATTATCAGGAGTTCTTCTTTTGTAAGCCTTGTCCATCTTCTCAAAAGCCGAAAGGGTTCTTTTAACTCTAGGCGGAGAGACATTCTGAGAAGAAGAAACATAGTTAACACTAACAGTGTCAATGTCATTCCTATTTTCGTCTAATTCAACCTGAGCTATATTTTCTTGAATCTCAACCGATTTTCTCTTCTTCTTCTTCTTCTTGGTTTTAGTCTTCCCATTTTGAACTTTATTTCCATCCTCCAACAACTTATCGTTAGTGGCACTACATGAATCCTCTTCAGTCAACCTCATTCCCTTTTTTTCAGCATTTTGGTTCTTCCTTTTGGACTTCTCGTCGACGATCAGAGTTTCTTCATTCAGATTAGAGTGTGGTAAAATAGTTGGACACTCCATTCTCCTAAAACCTAAAATGTAGTTATTCAATGTCAACAAACTCACCATAGAATGAAAAACAAAAACACAAAAAACAAAAGAAAACAATATAATGAAACGGTGTCAGAGGGATGAGAGAAAGTAACTTACAGCGAAAATAAGATATGGCGGGAAGAAAGGATGGAAACTGAAGGAACCAGTAAGGGTTAGGGCAACAGAGGTGGCAAAGTGGGCGGCCCGCCCCGCCCCACCCCACCCCGCCAGTTTCATCAAGTACTTATTCAAATAGAAAGATACAATAGCATGGTATATGAATGTCAAGGCCAATAGTAAAACATTATCCCAGAATAGGGGCTAAACTGGGAAATAAATTATGCAAAGAATCAAATATCCAGATGCTATTAAATCAGTAGGCGAATACATGAATATACTTGCCTACCAGTAGTTTGGTTGAGAAGCATGCATATAACCAACACCCTCCAAGGGTCATGAACGTGATCCTCTTGAAGGAGAACAATATTAGACCGCGGAGGCTTCCATGTATTATCAGGAGTTCTTCTTTTGTAAGCCTTGTCCCTCTTCTCAAAAGCCGAAAGGGTTCTTTTAACTCTAGGCGGAGAGACATTCTGAGAAGAAGAAACATAGTTAACACTAACAGTGTCAATGTCATTCCTATTTTCGTCTAATTCAACCTGAGCTATATTTTCTTGAATCTCAACCGATTTTCTCTTCTTCTTCTTCTTCTTGGTTTTAGTCTTCCCATTTTGAACTTTATTTCCATCCTCCAACAACTTATCGTTAGTGGCACTACATGAATCCTCTTCAGTCAACCTCTTTCTCTTTTTTTCAGCATTTTGGTTTTTCCTTTTGTACTTCTCGTCGACGATCAGAGTTTCTTCATTCAGATTAGAGTGTGGTAAAATAGTTGGACACTCCATTCTCCTAAAACCTAAAATGTAGTTATTCAATGTCAACAAACTCACCATAGAATGAAAAACAAAAACACAAAAAACAAAAGAAAACAATATAATGAAACGGTGTCAGAGGGATGAGAGAAAGTAACTTACAGCGAAAATAAGATATGGCGGGAAGAAAGGATGGAAACTGAAGGAACCAGTAAGGGTTAGGGCAACAGAGGTGGCAAAGTAGGAGGCCCGCCCCGCCCCACCCCACCCCGCCAGTTTCATCAAGTACTTATTCAAATAGAAAGATACAATAGCATGGTATATGAATGTCAAGGCCAATAGTAAAACATTATCCCAGAATAGGGGCTAAACTGGGAAATAAATTATGCAAAGAATCAAATATCCAGATGCTATTAAATCAGTAGGCGAATACATGAATATACTTGCCTACCAGTAGTTTGGTTGAGAAGCATGCATATAACCAACACCCTCCAAGGGTCATGAACGTGATCCTCTTGAAGGAGAACAATATTAGACCGCAGAGGCTTCCATGTATTATCAGGAGTTCTTCTTTTGTAAGCCTTATCCCTCTTCTCAAAAGCCGAAAGGGTTCTTTTAACTCTTGGCGGAGAGACATTATGAGAAGAAGAAACATAGTTAACACTAACAGTGTCAATGTCATTCCTATTTTCGTCTAATTCAACCTGAGCTATATTTTCTTGAATCTCAACCGATTTTCTCTTCTTCTTCTTCTTCTTCTTGGTTTTAGTCTTCCCATTTTGAACTTTATTTCCATCCTCCAACAACTTATCGTTAGTGGCACTACATGAATCCCCTTCAGTCAACCTCTTTCTCTTTTTTTCAGCATTTTGGTTTTTCCTTTTGGACTTCTCGTCGACGATCACAGTTTCTTCATTCAGATTAGAGTGTGGTAAAATAGTTGGACACTCCATTCTCCTAAAACCTAAAATGTAGTTATTCAATGTCAACAAACTCACCATAGAATGAAAAACAAAAACACAAAAAACAAAAGAAAACAATATAATGAAACGGTGTCAGAGGGATGAGAGAAAGTAACTTACAGCGAAAATAAGATATGGCGGGAAGAAAGGATGGAAACTGAAGGAACCAGTAAGGGTTAGGGCAACAGAGGTGGCAAAGTGGGCGGCCCGCCCCGCCCCACCCCACCCCGCCAGTTTCATCAAGTACTTATTCAAATAGAAAGATACAATAGCATGGTATATGAATGTCAAGGCCAATAGTAAAACATTATCCCAGAATAGGGGCTAAACTGGGAAATAAATTATGCAAAGAATCAAATATCCAGATGCTATTAAATCAGTAGGCGAATACATGAATATACTTGCCTACCAGTAGTTTGGTTGAGAAGCATGCATATAACCAACACCCTCCAAGGGTCATGAACGTGATCCTCTTGAAGGAGAACAATATTAGACCGCGGAGGCTTCCATGTATTATCAGGAGTTCTTCTTTTGTAAGCCTTGTCCCTCTTCTCAAAAGCCGAAAGGGTTCTTTTAACTCTAGGCGGAGAGACATTCTGAGAAGAAGAAACATAGTTAACACTAACAGTGTCAATGTCATTCCTATTTTCGTCTAATTCAACCTGAGCTATATTTTCTTGAATCTCAACCGATTTTCTCTTCTTCTTCTTCTTCTTGGTTTTAGTCTTCCCATTTTGAACTTTATTTCCATCCTCCAACAACTTATCGTTAGTGGCACTACATGAATCCTCTTCAGTCAACCTCTTTCTCTTTTTTTCAGCATTTTGGTTTTTCCTTTTGGACTTCTCGTCGACGATCAGAGTTTCTTCATTCAGATTAGAGTGTGGTAAAATAGTTGGACACTCCATTCTCCTAAAACCTAAAATGTAGTTATTCAATGTCAACAAACTCACCATAGAATGAAAAACAAAAACACAAAAAACAAAAGAAAACAATATAATGAAACGGTGTCAGAGGGATGAGAGAAAGTAACTTACAGCGAAAATAAGATATGGCGGGAAGAAAGGATGGAAACTGAAGGAACCAGTAAGGGTTAGGGCAACAGAGGTGGCAAAGTGGGCGGCCCGCCCCGCCCCACCCCACCCCGCCAGTTTCATCAAGTACTTATTCAAATAGAAAGATACAATAGCATGGTATATGAATGTCAAGGCCAATAGTAAAACATTATCCCAGAATAGGGGCTAAACTGGGAAATAAATTATGCAAAGAATCAAATATCCAGATGCTATTAAATCAGTAGGCGAATACATGAATATACTTGCCTACCAGTAGTTTGGTTGAGAAGCATGCATATAACCAACACCCTCCAAGGGTCATGAACGTGATCCTCTTGAAGGAGAACAATATTAGACCGCGGAGGCTTCCATGCATTATCAGGAGTTCTTCTTTTGTAAGCCTTGTCCCTCTTCTCAAAAGCCGAAAGGGTTCTTTTAACTCTAGGCGGAGAGACATTCTGAGAAGAAGAAACATAGTTAACACTAACAGTGTCAATGTCATTCCTATTTTCGTCTAATTCAACCTGAGCTATATTTTCTTGAATCTCAACCGATTTTCTCTTCTTCTTCTTCTTCTTGGTTTTAGTCTTCCCATTTTGAACTTTATTTCCATCCTCCAGCAACTTATCGTTAGTGGCACTACATGAATCCTCTTCAGTCAACCTCTTTCTCTTTTTTTCAGCATTTTGGTTCTTCCTTTTGGACTTCTCGTCGACGATCAGAGTTTCTTCATTCAGATTAGAGTGTGGTAAAATAGTTGGACACTCCATTCTCCTAAAACCTAAAATGTAGTTATTCAATGTCAACAAACTCACCATAGAATGAAAAACAAAAACACAAAAAACAAAAGAAAACAATATAATGAAACGGTGTCAGAGGGATGAGAGAAAGTAACTTACAGCGAAAATAAGATATGGCGGGAAGAAAGGATGGAAACTGAAGGAACCAGTAAGGGTTAGGGCAACAGAGGTGGCAAAGTGGGCGGCCCGCCCCGCCCCACCCCACCCCGCCAGTTTCATCAAGTACTTATTCAAATAGAAAGATACAATAGCATGGTATATGAATGTCAAGGCCAATAGTAAAACATTATCCCAGAATAGGGGCTAAACTGGGAAATAAATTATGCAAAGAATCAAATATCCAGATGCTATTAAATCAGTAGGCGAATACATGAATATACTTGCCTACCAGTAGTTTGGTTGAGAAGCATGCATATAACCAACACCCTCCAAGGGTCATGAACGTGATCCTCTTGAAGGAGAACAATATTAGACCGCGGAGGCTTCCATGTATTATCAGGAGTTCTTCTTTTGTAAGCCTTGTCCCTCTTCTCAAAAGCCGAAAAGGTTCTTTTAACTCTAGGCGGAGAGACATTCTGAGAAGAAGAAACATAGTTAACCCTAACAGTGTCAATGTCATTCCTATTTTCGTCTAATTCAACCTGAGCTATATTTTCTTGAATCTCAACCGATTTTCTCTTCTTCTTCTTCTTCTTTTTTAGTCTTCCCATTTTGAACTTTATTTCCATCCTCCAGCAACTTATCGTTAGTGGCACTACATGAATCCTCTTCAGTCAACCTCATTCCCTTTTTTTCAGCATTTTGGTTCTTCCTTTTGGACTTCTCGTCGACGATCAGAGTTTCTTCATTCAGATTAGAGTGTGGTAAAATAGTTGGACACTTCATTCTCCTAAAACCTAAAATGTAGTTATTCAATGTCAACAAACTCACCATAGAATGAAAAACAAAAACACAAAAAACAAAAGAAAACAATATAATGAAACGGTGTCAGAGGGATGAGAGAAAGTAACTTACAGCGAAAATAAGATATGGCGGGAAGAAAGGATGGAAACTGAAGGAACCAGTAAGGGTTAGGGCAACACAGGTGGCAAAGTGGGCGGCCCGCCCCGCCCCACCCCCCCGCCATCAGCCCACCAAAGAATGAGCCAGCCCGCCCCGCCCCATTTTTGAAAGTAGACTGAAAAACTCAGCCTGCCCCGCACCGTTTGGCGGGTTGGCCCGCCAGCCTGAGCCTATTTTACACTGACCCGCCTATGCCCGCCATCTACCCGCCAAAAAATGAGTCCGCCCCGCTTTTGAGATGGGTTAAAAAACTCAGCCCGCCCCGCCCCGTTTAACGGGTTGGGCGGGTTGGCCCGCCGAGCCGAACTCGTTTTGCCGGCTCTAAGGGCAACAAGTAAAAGAGAGAAATTGAGGCTTTTTGACCCTTATGACCCTTAATTATTAATTAATTACCCATTTGACCCTCATTTGAAACTAATTCAAAAATGTAACCCCCAAAAAAATATAACACCAATCTGTCTCTGTTTGACCGTTGACCACCAAGCCTACCCGGGTACACCCCTCCCTACCTGGGTATTTTTTGAAAAATTCTACCTACCCGGGTACCTAGGGGTGTACCTGGGTATTGTTCTTCGAATTTGGGATTTGCTTGAATAATTTACCCGGGTAGGGAGGGATGTACCCGGGTAAATGTCGACTAGAAGGTTTTTTATAAACCCAGCAGCCCCATTTCGAAAACCCACAAAGGGGTACTCGAGTAGAGCTGCTGGAAGTGGAGTTGTGTTGCTCGATTGAGGATGAAATCTTGCTCAAATTCGTTGTGGTTGTGATCATTGGTTCGTGCATTGTGAGTCTCTCTGCCTTCTACCGATTGAAATCCATCTAAGGTTAATTTTTTTTTCTTTCTGGATGTTTCCTGTTCTGATTTCATCCAATATGTTTGTCCCTTATTGCGTTATTATAGTTTGCATGGTTATTGATGTTCATTTTGACCGATTAATTTTTGAAATTACTAACCCTAACCCTAAATTGTATGTATCTGATTTCATCTTTTGGTTATTTTTTCAGTTTAATAGTGTGACGCAATGACCTCTAGACGCGTTTCAAAGCTGCCAGTGACCCATTCCGAGAAAAGAACCAAGAGTCATCACGATGGGTCGTCATCCTCTCAGCCCTAGGCTGCTTCGAGTCAGGCTCCGGATTTGACGTTCAGACATTTGTTTGAGGATGATATACTTGCACACGAGAGGTTTGTGAAGTTTTTCATGAACCGGAAGATCTGTGAGCCGAAATCACTTGACTCGACATTCTTCAACTTGGAGCGTTTCGACATTGTGTCGCTTCTTGAGGAGACACATTTACTTGACCTGGCGGAGATGCAGTGCCCATACTCAGAGGTTATGGTAAGAGCCTTCTACCAGGACCTTGGCTACTCGCAAGGCGAGCTAACTTCCCGTGTCTGCGGGATTGATATCATCATGACTGCTCTTATCTGGACGGAGCTACTGGGGTTCAATTTTGATGGTGTCACAGGAGCAGCACTATATGATGGAGACAGCCATCATATATTTGGTGATTATGACTGGGAGGCCATTGTTACAGAGACTAGGAGGGCAGACGCTGAGCCCGGACATTTTGCTCATTATCATGTGAGCAACTTGTCGGTTTCTGCTCGTATTCTTCATTATGTGGTGATGCATATTATTTTCCAGCGCCCGCATAATCATTCGAAGGTGCTGGAAGGGGACTTTGTCATCCTGTGGGCCCTCCTTCACCGTCAGCATGTGAACTGAAGGCATTTTATATGCATACTGATGTGGAAGGTAGCCAAGTCAAAGAAGGCTGAATTGCCTTTTGCATTCCCGGTGCAGAAGATTCTGCATAGATTTGGAGTGCCTATGGCAACAGAGACCTTGAAGACTGCCACAGGCTGGAATGCTATATTTGGTGAGAGGCTACTGAAGCAATGTGGGATCCTGCCGAACAGAGCGGGTATTTGGACGTGGAAGAAGGCACCAGAACCACTTGAGATCTCAGTCCACCACGATGCTAAGATGGAGAATGCACCTGCAAGTGATGTGTTTGGGTTTATGGGTTTGTGCATTTTTGCTTTGTTTTATTTTTAATGTGACATTTTTGCTTTTCATGGTTTATGATGCAGGCCTTGATGATGACGACGATGATGATGGCGCTGCTGAGGTTGATGACGGACAGACACGTCCCACCCGCAGAGGGCGACCACTAGCTCCTCCTGAGGGTGGATGGACACTTGATCATGTCATGGCATCCATATGGAGTCTGTCTATTGACTTTAGAGGATATAGACAGAGCACGAGCAAGTGGCGGAACAAGATGGACACAAGGTTTGCACGGTTGGATGCAAGGGTTACACAGTTGGAGGGTTTAGTTTGCAAGGGTGCCCATCCTTGATCGGATATTAGGCAAATACCATGCCTATGTGTGAAATGAAAGCGTAAAAGGCTCATAAACCAAGACCAATCTTCCAATCTCTCACCTGGAGGAACAACAACAAAGCCAATAGGAAGCAGATATCCATCTTCATCCTGAGATGTGGCAATCAAGAGAGTTCCTCTGTACTTCCCATATAGATGAGTGCCGTCAATTTGAATTATAGGTTTGCAGTATTTGAATGCCTCAATGCATTGGTGAAATGTCCAAAAAACCTATGAAATATGGCCCTGTCTGTATAAAACCGACGTTCGTCAAAACATTGATCTGTATCAAGTTTGAACACAGAACCCACATTCACCTGCGTCATATATGTCAACCAATTGGGCAAGAATCCGCACGATTTCTCCCAGTTACCATACAACTTAACAATGGCCTTCAATTTTGCCTTCCAGACCTTTCTGTACGTTATGTTGTATCCATATATTCCCTGTATCCTCTCTTGTATCAGAGCTGGTTTTGTGGATGGATCTTCCTTTAACATATCTGATAAAAAAACATAACTTTACCATATTCTCAATTATACTAAATCATTAAGTACACAATAGAATACATACTCATTATAGCCGCACAAATGACATCTGAATCCAACTGTCTATGATCCTGTGATAGGCCCTGATTTAGGCATGTGTGCCCTTGACCCCATTTACGGACCACCCAATTAGCTCCCTTCTTCGGCTTAATTGCCCTCATATATCAGGGAAAACCATCAGCATGGTTTTTACACTTCATAACAAATCTTGACTCGTAGCTTTTTTCAACTATGGCTGTCTTGCGCCCCTTCATATAATGTATCTTCACAGCATGTTGCATTTCAGGTTTGGAGCCAAATTCTTGTTGCACAAATAACGAATCTCCTAACTTCCAACCTCTATGCAAGTCATCATCCCCATATAGGATTTCCAACTCTTCATTAGGGTGCGCCCAATTAATGAATGAATAATGTTGGCTTTCATTCCAAAAAGGCTCCACCGCTGTCCCTGCATCTAAAGATCAACTCTCATTTGTCTGAATGAATATCACCACAAATAATAAATTGTCTAAAGCAAATATCACAATTTATAAACTTACCACTACTGACTGGGTCAACATGAAGTGGTGACAAGGCTGGGTCAACATGCAGTGGTGTCAAGGCTGGGTTACCCAAACTTACCGCGCTCGTGTCAGCGTCAAAATTTCCATCCACATCAGTGTCTGACGAATCACCTGGAGGAATTTCACTTTCAGGTTCTCCCTCATCTTCGCTGTCCACATAGTCCTCATCTTCATCCTCTTCATCCTCATCCAATGCTACCTGAGGAGGTGCGGAAGATCGTACAACTGTATCTTCTTGACCAGTACAGTGTGCGGTAGTGGTTGCATGCACCGGTAAAGATGAAGACTGACCAGCATCAACTTCAACATAAATCTCAATAAATTTTAATACTTTCCATCCAACATACGCATCTGTGACGAACTCCACATCTTCATCATCATTGATATCATTACCAATGTAGTATATTGTATCCATATCCACTAAAGTCTCTAACCTGGCTATCATGCGGTGGATGGAATGGATGCCTTGTAACCCCATTTTTTTGGAGAATTCTCTCCTTAAGTTCATTGCATGTAGTGCCCACTTCGATTTTCATCGTTTTTGTTTTTCCTTCAAATCGGACACCGTTCGGACCTTCAAAATGCCTTCCATTGCAATAAATAACTATAGGAACCATGTTTGGACTTGAACTCATCTTTCACAGGAAAATTAGGTCTAGGTCTTGGGTTTGGAGGTTGGTTCGGATTTTTAAGCACAAAATGTGAGTGTGGAGGTGTAATCTCAATGTCCTACAAAGATTAAACTTTCTGGAAGGATGAGATGAAATATGTGTGATTTTTCGAAATAGAGAGCTCAAGGGAGAGAGATTTGGGGGTAAAAAAAACCTAAATCTCGCAAGAATGACCGAAACCCATTGATATTGGGGTTTCTGGTCGACATTTACCCGGGTACAGCCCTCCTTACCCGGGTAAATTATTCAAGCAAATCCCAGATTCGAAGAACAATACCCGGGTACACCCCTATGTACCCGGGTAGGTAAAATTTTTCAAAAAATACCCGGGTAAGGAGGGGTGTACCCGGGTAGGCTTGGTGGTCAACGGTCAAACAAGGGCAGATTGATGTTATGTTTTTGGGGGGTTAAATTTTTGAATTAGTTTCAAATGTGGGTCAAATTGGTAATTAATTAATAATTAAGGGTCATAAGGGTAAAAAAGACGAGAAACTGAAGCAAGAAAGGCAAAGACTCCTCGATAATGGTAAAATGATATATTGACTATTGACTATTGAGTTCCCGGTAGTACCAGGTTTAATAACAACGGCGTATTATGGACAATTATAAATTCTTTAGTATCTGTTTATATCTTCACTTTATCAAGCTGGTTATAAGCATAAATTTAGAAAAAAACTATTATGATAAAAAAATTCTTTTTTTTTATAATGAAAAAAAAAATTGAAAAAAAAAGCTTTATTTTTTTTAATCTTATCTTTTTTTCTTCTTTCACTCTCACAAAGAAGTAGGACCCACATCTTTATATTTTTTGTCAACTCTCTCTCCTCCTTTATCTATCTTTTTCTCTCTCTTAAAATGACATAATTTTATATCCTTTAAAATGACACACACTTTACCCTTTTCTTGAAATATGTGCTTTTAAAAAAAAATTAAGCTAAAATTTTTATGTGATTATCAAATAGCTTTTAACTTCTTCTTTTTTCTTTTACTTTAACTTATAAATAGTTTCTAACTTAAAAAAAAAACATCTGTTAATTTTCTGCTTTTAAATTTAATTCTTTCGTTGAATATTTTGATTTATTTATGTGTTTTGCTCATTTCTTTTGGAAGGTTGGCAATCCAAGACGAGGATCGAAATGTCTATCTTCATTTTCAATAATACTTTTGAATAAAAAATACAATGTACTAGTTCTATATAGTTATGAGGTAAATATTACTAATTCTGCACTTTTAGAGTTTTCTTTGCGTCCATTATTTTGAAATCAAGTTCATTATTTTGAAATCAAGCGAGATTCAAAAATGATTTCATTAATAACGTAATTTAAAAGGCTTACCACTTGTTATAAAAAAAAGGCTTACCACTATTTTAGAGTTATGATTCTTACTATATTGCATCAATTCAAAATCTACCGTTGAAAAAGAGAAAAAAATTAACCGTCATTAATTTCAAATTAATCTGACAACAACAAAAGAAATAGTAAGAGTAATAAATTTAAAATAGTGATAAGTATAAGTGCCCCAAATTAAAATAGACCTAAAATTCCATTAAAAGGTAGTGAATGGAGGTCTAGAATCTCAATTTTGAGAGACCATGACCATTAATTTGCTTTATAATAATTATAAACAAAATATATGTTAACTTAAGTTATTAGGATTGTCTAGTAGTGAAAGATGTGGCTAAATGCATGAGGATGAAAATTAAAATATAATTACAAGAATTTCTCTCAATCCTGCTCTCACAAGTTGGGATTTCATTTGGAGTGGTTGGTGGCCAAATGGAGACCGAACCCGACACGACATCATCACCATCCAAGTCTTAAAAGTTGTAGCAATGCCAATTGAGCTACCAACTCATGCACGATGAAATAAGATATAAATTGCATCTCAACAAACATAAAGACAACAAAATAATAGCTTCAGTTTTCTGAGGATACCAAAAAAAAAATAGCTTCAGTTTTCCCAGAATAAGATGTTGCATTCCCAAAAATAAAGGCTTATTGAATAATTAAATTTTATTGAGAGTAAATATATTTTTTGGTTCTTAGTAAATTTCACGATAACCACTTTAGTCCGTAACAAATATAAAAACTATTCGTGGTATAAGAAACTCAAAATGGACTCATTTAGTTGAAATCGTGATCCCTCATAAATTCAAAAAAGACCCACATTAGTCCCTCAAAATGATTAAAATAGTCCACTTTGAATTTCTTAGGAACCACAAATAACATTTTTATTTGCTAGGGACTAAAGCGGACATCTTAAAATTTGCTGAGAATCGAAAATGAAATTTTTTACTAAATTGAAATACATAGACAATGAAGTGAAATGAATAAGATAGTTTCAGAAATAGCATCATCGCCAAGAACAGTTGGAGTGCCTTCATTGATATTCGAACAGCCTTTTAAGAAACAACACATTAGTCTCGTACGGTATAACAAAAGAATAGTAATTATTATTATGCAAAATCTAAGCAAAGGTTAATATTTAAATTGAAAATTTTGAACCTTGAAGAAGAATATCAGCCATGGAAGGTGTACCGTTGGGATTTATCATCCTCCGGGTGGTATCTACCTAGTCGGTTGTCAGTGGATTCGTCATATTTACGGCGATGGAAGCATTGGGAGATGTTTGGGATTCGGCCATGAGATGAACGCAAGGCGATCGGAGATTGGCGAGGTTTGTAATAATACTCTAATGGACGGTTTTGTGGTTGGCGGCGGTTAATAGAAGATATAGGTCGAATAAGTCGCCCTGCTCCGAAAGCTGAATGCCGCGTAGCACGACGGCGTGGACCAGCCCTTTGACCGTGAGATCGACCAGTGGACCCAAAAAGACTCCCCCATGAAGGGCGTGGCATAACCCTTTCACCAGACCCCCAGATCGCCATCTTCTAGGTCCTGTAGACTGACTCCTACAAGACTTAGAAGCTCTCCCTTCAGTTGCCATCTGGCGCCCACCATGAAGACGGGAACTAGACGCCTCACCAGAATATGGAACTATGGGTCCCAAAGCCCTCTTTGGTAAGAGATCTTGAATCTCCTCTTCGCTAAAACCCAAAAGATCAGGTACCCTGCCATGAGGTAACACCTCAACTCCAGGAACTAAAGAACGGGGTGGGGGATGCTACTGCCTTCCCCACCACGACTAGCAATGTATTCCTGCATAGTCGGCCCCACAGCACAGTCATCTAGTGTGTCGAAGGCTTCATCAAACTCTTCCTCCTTAACATCCACCTCCAACTCAGGCAAGAACAAACCAGGTATGGGTTCCGTAAGAAGGGAAGCAAAGCCACAGAAATTAAAAGAAAATAGCAAAGCTGGAAGCCAAAAACATTGTACCTGAGGTAATGCAGAGAAGAAGAAAGGACGGCCGGCACGAGCACACTCACACGAAGAGAGAACGAGAAACACAAAGCGATGAGAAATCTGAGCTTCGTGAAGAAGTATGAGTCTCTTGAAGAAGATCCTCATGGAGGCCCTTCTTTCCTTTAAATAGGGTCAAGATGGCATACACGCATATTACCTTCCTTTTTCAACCGTAGGATGAGACAACCGTCAGGTAATAGGCGGTTATGATGAAGGGCCTATGGGTAATTTCCTGGGGACAAGAACCCCATCCACGTCGCATTAATGCGCTGTCCTTTGCGACGTTTGAGTGCCAACAGTTAATTGAAATGATGAGGGCACCATCATTACAGCTTCTCAAAAATTGAAGAGACACCCTTCTGTCAGAATGGGTGACTTTCCCAAAAAGCCCCCTATAAACCGGACAGCCCGCCAAAGATACAAACAATACGACAATCACGGGAATGCCGAACATGACCCTAAACATTCACTCAGGTCGCCAACAAGGCGTCGCCCGAGTGCTTTCACTTTGGCACCCACTTGTGCTTGATGCCAGCCCAGAAGGCTCCTCACCACGCCTATACCAACCACACAGATCGCCTAAGACAAGACATCGCCTAAGACATCTACCTTGGCACCAACCTACGCTTGCTACCAAGTTGGTGGGCTCCTGTTCCGGATGACCCAATGATTGGCGGCCCAATTGTCATTGCCCCAACTTCAGGCCCCTACATACGTCAGCCCTAACTGCTGTGGAGGACCTCCCATCGTAACGGCTCTCCCTATAAGAAGCACCGAAATGTCCCATCTTGGGACCCCAATCCCCAAAGGTAGCCGCCTCAGGCACCTTAAAGGGAAACTGCCCTTTATCCCACGCTGACACCGCCATATACAGGGGGGCGCAGCGCTGCTATCATAGTAGCCACTGGTGGACCTACTTACACGCAACTGTCCGCAAGTGCGTACAGAAACTTTTGGAAAAAAATATTTGTTTACATAGGAAGAAGAGATGTTGCGAGAGTTATACCTTCTCCGTCCGATAATGAGGCTTTTGTTAGTCTCAAACCCAATAAATAAATAAAAAAAACTTGTCTCTTTATCCATATCTCTACAAGGAAAATGGAATAGTTTTTTTTGTTTTAGTATAAAAATGGAATAGTCCCCCTCCCTTTAATACTTATTCTCACGCTCCTCTCTCTTCCCTTACCAATCACGCTCTAATCCCAATGTTGCAAAAACTTAAAAACTCTATTCCTGCACCTTTGGTATTCCAATATATTAACCGATATAATCTTTCAGATAAAATACATACATATAAGAGTATATTCAACTTAATTATTTTTTCTTTTTTTTTCTCATAATTTTATACGGGCCTTATATAATTTTATGTGTGTAGGAAATAATTTTTCTATTGTAATAACTTAATTCATTCTTGATTATTTTTTTTTATGTTAAGTATAATATTATTTTTTTATAATGTACTTATTTTGGGGCATAAGTGTGCGGACATCAATAAATTCTCCTGTTATATATATATATATATATATATATATATATATATATATATATATATATATATATATATATAGAGAGGATATAGGAAAAAACATTTATACAGTCACTTTAGATAAACTTATCTACAGCTAGCCTCAAAACTACGTCATTTTGATTAATGAAGTGTTTATGTAATTTTAGGTGAATTAGTAAGTAGTGTTTTAATAATATGTATATGATAGAAAAATAAATAAAATTACAATAATATCCTTCATTAATTCACCTAAAATTACATAAACACCGTTCATTAATCAAAACGACGTAGTTTTGAGGCTAGTTCGCTATATATATATATATATATATGAGGTAGTGTAAAATTTAAATTTACATGAGAGTCGTTAGATCAAAAAAGATCAGTGGTGTTACATGCTTACAAATCAGAGCCGTTGATCTTTTTTGATCTAATGGCTCTCAGATGGGGTGTCAAATTTAAAATTTAACACCAGTGTCAAAGGATCATATCCCTATATATATATATATATATATATATATATATATATGATCCTTTGACACCGTTATCAAATTTCAAGTCAAATTTTAGATAAAAAAAGATCAATGGTGTCAAATTTTTCTTTTTGATCTATAAACTCGTTGGTGTCTATATATATATATATGTTTTTCTACAGTTACTACAGATAAGTTATTTGCGGTACATCCAATACGACGTCGTTTTAGGTATTTTGTAATTTTAATTTATTTCAGGGTTATAATAGTCTTTATATTTATAGATTTTTAAGATTTCAATACACACACAACATTTTTCATATATATATATATATAGTGGGATAAGTTTATCTCCAGCTAGCATTAATGAAATGTGTTTATGTAATTCTAGGTGAATTAATGAAAATTTTATTTATTTTTATATCATATACATTTTACTGCACCCTTCACTAATTCACCTAAAATTACATAAATACCCTTCATTAATCAAAACGACGTAGTTTTGGGGTTAGCTGGAGATAAACTTATCTCAAGCTGTTTGAGAAATGTTTACCCCATATATAGAGAGGAATTTGATTTTCTCATGTTGCATGAGAATTCAATTCTCATGTTGTGACTCCACTAGTAGTGGATCCCATATTTATTAAAAAGGAAAAAAGAAAAGAAAAGTTTTGCACGCAAATCGATATATATATATATATATATATATATATATATAGATTAAAGAAACACACGAATGTGACCATGGGAACCTGTGGGTTTTTAAGTTTCTCCTCTGCTGATTCTATGTTTTGTTATGGTGTATTGGTGTTTGAGAAAATTAAGTGATTTGTTAGTTGAGAAGCGTTGTCGTTTGGTTTAGGTATCTAAATCCCCTGGAAAAATCAAAAGTGGTTGAAGTGGTAGTATTCAAGTGTATAAGCACTCATTATATATCGTTTTTTTTTTTTCTCGTAACAGTTTTAATTTCTTAAGTACGGGACTGTCTAATTTTTCGAAATACGCTATTTTTTCCATACACATTAACTCAATATCGAACTCAAGACTATTAAAAGGCCTTTAACTTAGATAAATACTCACTTATTGTATAAAAATCAAAATCTAACTTTTTTTGTTTAAAATTTGCTATTATTATTGTTAATAAAAAGTAAAATATGTGTGCTTGCAAAAAAAAAAAAAGTTAAATAGGTGTAGGAGTGGCAACAAAGCTAAACAAATTAAATGATAAAGAGTGACAATTAATGATAAAGATCATTGCTAATAAATTGTCTTATTTTTTAAATTTTAATTAACTAGCACCTCCCACATATTCTACTCCCGTGGCTTGGTCAATGATTTTTTTCAATAGATAGTGTTATTCCATGTTACATTTTATAAGATGTCACGTGAAATGGCATTTTGTATACATGCCATGGTCACGCACATATGCAAGATAATTTCAAAATATAAAATAAATATATTTTTGATATTTTATTGAATTAATTTATGAATTTTTGAACTGAGAATTTTATTATAAGGTTTTTAATAATAATAATAACAAGGGACTAATATCTCTCATATTACAAGAAATAATTTAATCATTTATCTATATAAAAGTAGGCTTTAATGTTTTTACCGTGAACGTAGATAAGTTATCTACATTCACTCAAAAAATGACGTCGTTTTGGGATGAAAAATTAAAAAATTATAATGAGAATGACTATTATAACCCTGAAATAAATTATAATTAGAAAAATATCTTAATTTCTGACCTAAAACGATATCGTTTTGGACTCAATGTAGATAACATATCTACGTTGACCACGGAAAAAACGAATCCATGAAAATATAGAAGGTCTATATTTTTTTTTTTCTCTTTTCTTTTTACATGACATCATATAATCCCATATATTTATATATGTGTCCAAGTGATAAATTATCTCATATAAGGAGATAAGTATTAATCTCTATTAATAATAGGATTAATATTTTTTATATTATAAGAGATAATTTTATCTCCTATATACATATAAATATATGTGAAATTCATATTTTACTTTACCTTTTTTTTTATATAAGCCCACATAAATCCCTCGTATTTTATATATATAAAAAATAAATTATTTCCTACAATACTAATCTCAATTATAATAATAATAATTATAAGGGAAAAATGTCTATCTTTTTAAATGACACAATTTATATTATTTCACTCTCATGAAGAGATATGACCCATATTTTTATTTTATTTTTCAACTCTCTCTTTTTTATCTATATATTTTTTCTTCTTAAAATAACACAACTTTACATATTTAAAATGACACACTGTTTTCATGAAATTAAACATAACATTAAATTTGTTGATGTAATGGCATAACTTTGAGGGCAAGGGAAGCTTTTTCATTGCTGCTATTTTCTAAAGATAAAAATATTTTATCTTTCTTTCACGGGTAAGGCAAGTCTTTCCCCAACCTGCTACAATGACTTGTCACGTGGCACTGTATCCATTCAGTTTTCAAGTATTAAGTAATAAATATTTCATCTTTTTCTGTTTCCTTTTCTTTATTAGATCATGCAGCTTTTGTTTATGTCATAAATAACCACTACCACCTAACCTCCCCTGTAGGTGATGTTATCAACTCTGGTTTAATAAAATAGAAAAATAAAATAAATCAACAAAGTTGGATATGTTAATGGATTTTATATTTCTCATATAACATATAACATGAGAATTGAATTCTCATATTATAGAGATAAAAAGTATGTGAGATCCATATATTAAAAAAAAATTATGTGTAGCACACACATTGACACAAAAATCAAAAGATATGTAAAAAAATTTAAATTCTCAATTTAAATTAGAATTATAAAACCCTATATTAATCTTTCATTTGGTATGATATTGCTGACAAACATTATTGATTGTCCATCCATATTATCCCATAATTACTTTTAATTTAAATTATTTTGACTTAAATATATTAATGATAAATAATTAGAAATAAATTCATTTTTTTTGGTGAGGAAATAAATTCATTTAAAATTGATTTAAATGAAAATATAAATATAATTAATTATAATTATCTGTATTACACAAATAATTAAGAGTGCCATAAATTCACCTATAAAACATAAAGCAGGTCACCAGCTACAGAAAGTTTGGCCATCCAACACTAGTCTTGCAACATATTTACAACTTATTTTATTTACAATCTTATAATTATATTTTAATAGTTAATTTTCAGTTAATGATTATCATATTATTAATAAATAATTAATTAATAAATTTAATTTATAAAAATAATAACCGTTCAACGGTGAAAATCAATAATAATTATAAAAAATTATAAACGAAAATAATTTGTATATATATATATATTATTCTATATTAAAAATCAAATTAGTTAGTAAAAAAGAAAAAAGACAGCACTTTTTTTTTTGATAAACAAAAGACAGCACTTCTATTTTCTCTCTAATATAATAAAAAAAAATTGTAAAAAAAAACTTTACCATATTAGCCATTTATTATAAAAAGAAGGAATTAATATTTATATTTTTTAAAAGACATAAAATTATATTATTTTAATCAAAATTAGTGTATTTTATAAAGTGAAAAATAGAAATTATGGTAAAAAGAAGTAAGTTTTTTTTAAAAAATTTAAATTAATTTTTTTAATAAAAAAGTTTAATTTTAATTAAAAAAACTTTCCTTTAAAATTACAAATATTGTTCCCAAAAATGAAAAATACAAATTACTTGCCCCTCACGGACCTGAAATTGTTCTTAACTAAATTGTATTTATGGGGTTTAGCAATTTACTCAAAATAAAATCTACTTTATCATAATTTGTTTTGCCTTTTTTTTTTCTCCGTGATTAATAATAATAATAATAATAATAATGTTGTTGTTGTAGTAGTATTTATTTTGAACTTTGACATTTTTCTCATTAAAAAATTACAACTTTCAATTCAAGTAGCTTTGGAAAAATCAACCAGCCAACAGGTTTTTTTCAACTCCTGAAATTTGTAAGTTGTTTTTGAAATTCTGGAGCAAACAAGTTTTTCACTATTTCCGCTTTTCTTTTCTTTTTTGTATTTTTTTTTTTTAAATTTTCACTTTCTGGGTTGAGTGAGCTAGTTAAGTTCTGGAGGGAACTGAAAAGAATATTGCTGAAGTGTGTGGAATCACGGTGACAGAAGAGTATTCAGAGTTTGATGTTGGTATGTTAAAAAAAAAGGAGTTTTTTTTTTTTTTTTTTTCCTTTTATGTACTAAATTTTTCCTTGAGTTTTAGCTTTCTGTCTTTTAAATGTTTGGGCAAATGTTGGGTATGAAGCAGATTTATGCGAAAGGGTGTAGTTTATTTTTTACTGTTTTGGAAAAGCCTTTTGTATTTTTGGATGGTTTTTGCTTTGTTTTGATTTGAGGGCTAGAAATATTTGGAATGAATAAATGGTTTTTTAGCCAAAATTTGTGTGAATGATTTGTTGAAATTTGTTATTTTTAATCATAAAATTAGCCAAGTGGGTTTTTAAATTCTAAAATTCTAAAATATTTTACTAGTTTTTATTATTTTCCTTTTAATGGCTAATATATGTTTTATTCGTCATTTGTTAGAAGGTGAATTTCTGGTTTCAGTGCTTGAAAGTTGAAAACTGAGGAATTACTCGTTTTTCAGAGATGGAAAGACTTAGAAAATAACTGCATTTCTTTCTTGTGATTCTGTAGATTGCTGTGATTTTTACAAATTTAATGCATAGTTAAAGTTCGAAATGGATCTCTGCTAATTCAACTAAACATCTCCTTGTGAAACCAAAGTTTGTGTCTTTTGTTTTCTTTCTTCCTCATCTGTGAGAATCCTTTGATGGGTTTTCACTTTGGCTTCCTAGTATGCTCAAGAAAGTTCAATACATTTATGGGTTGGCTAATATACTCAAATTTTTGTGAAGAAATGTGCTATAATGACCCAATTACTTTCTAAGTACATTCTTTATTGATTTCTGGCTAGCAGATGTTGGTTTGATTGAATAGACCTTAAGAGGGGATAGTTTGATATATGCATGGAAGCAAGAGAAGGTATTAGTTCTGGGGTTACAGTGATAGGGGCAGAAGCTCCATCAACCTATCATGTTGCACCAAGAAGTGAAGCTCCAAGCCAGGGTGCTGTTCCTGAAGCAGTAACTGCGGCGATTGTCTCGCCAGTGAGTGCAGGATTGGATGGAACAGCGGTTAAGAAGAAACGAGGTAGACCAAGGAAATATGGGCAAGATGGGTCAGTCTCTATGGCATTGTCACCATTGCCAGTCTCATCTTCAGCTCCACTTTCTAATGAATTTTCAAGCGGAAAGCGGGGTAGACCGCAGGGGATGGAGTACAAGCAGCCAAAAAAAGTTGGAGTGGATGATCTAGGTAGTGGGATTTGATGCTTTTAATGCTAATATGCATTGCTAGTACACAGCAAAATTACATGTTACTATTCATTTTTGTTGTTAAACTTTACATTTTGGTGAATTTCGTAGTATCTTTCTGTTTCAGATAGTCGAATTACTTGCTTCTTAAGGTTTGCTTTCTGTCAAAGTTCTAAACCACTTTCCTTGAATACATTAAAAAGCTCTCCTTTTTTATTTGTAAAGCCTAAAAGAAGTCATCCTTTTGTATTGTAGTTTTTTTTTTTTGAAGTGAGGTGAAATGAATTAATTTTTCAACTTCTATGATATTTCAATGTATAAAAAGGTGATTTCTAATTTCTATGTTAGCAAGGGAATGTTGAATAACCATTTTATGTTTGTTCTGTAAATATATTATTTCATTTAGTGTGTTTAACTTGTCTACTAAGCTCGACATCAGGCAATATCAACAAGCTAGTTGGTTTTTGGTTAAAATTGCTCACACTGCTAAGATAATTCATAATATATGTATCCTGGGATAAAGATATGACTACTTTTATAGACATTATTGCTTATAAGATTCATCCAAGTTCTTTTAATATCTATTGTTGGTATTTCTGTAGGTGACTCTGTTGGTACAAACTTTATGCCCCATATCATTAATGTCAATGCTGGCGAGGTATGCTCGACCGGGAGAGGGAGAAACATTTCTGTTAGCTTTATTTGGTGCATACGAGTTTGCTTTAAATTTATCTCTCAAATCTGCCACGTTGTGGAACTGGTTAAATAAAGAATATATCCGTTGTGTGGAGGGGTTGCTCAGTTGCAAGTAGACTAATCATTGCTTGGGCTATCTATCATTTTAAGGAAATATGTTTTGTTACCTTTGTCTATTTGTTTATATGGAATGTCATGCTAGTATGGTTCAATTTTGTGGTTTCTTATAACTTCTTTGTTTATTTATCTAATATAGAGACAATATATACAACTTGTGTTGATGGCATTTGCAAATTGAAAGAACATGCTATCCAAGTTGAAAATTAAAGAACATAGCTGGGTTATTGTGTTTGGCATGAAACATGTTTTCTTCACTATAATGAAGGATGTAAAATTAATGCTATTAATCTTGTTTGTTAAAATGGGTATACAATATGTAACAAGGATGAAGGATGTAATTAAAGAACCTTTATATATGTAAACTGACTACTATTAACTGGAATTTGCGGACCCGCTTTTCTGTTTTCTTTTTCTGGTGTATTGTGGTCTTAAGACATTTTGTTTTTAAAGGGTCAAGCATGCTGTTCTAGTTTCCTCCATGTATGGATTTACCCCTTTTTCTTTTCATGAGTATTAACTTTTGTTTCATGCATTTGTTCTGACACTTGGTTCTAGATCTGCAGTATAAATTGATGAACAAACGATGGTTTTATGCATTTTTTCTTATATCTGAGTTACACCCATGAAGTCACTACAAATTTAGCTGTAGTCATTCCCTTACCTCGGGCTATATATCTTGTAATGCTAAGTGGAATAAAAGAGAAAAAGCTCAACCGTTTGTAATCTATTCTCCGTTTAATTTAACAAAAACAAAAAGCCTTTATTCAGTCATTTTGTAACCATGGTTTGTATCTTGTAACACTATTCCTCTTTTTTGCTGTTTCAGGACATTACAATGAAGGTTATATCTTTTTCCCAGCAAGGACCCCGGGCTATATGTATCCTATCTGCTAATGGTGTAATTTCAAATGTTACACTTCGTCAGCCTGATTCTTTAGGGGGGACTTTGACCTATGAGGTGCTGCAGTAAATCTTCTCATTATTGCATGCTTTATTTTATAATTTTCAAACTTGCCCTTTTTTATAATTACATCTTCAATTTGTTTGAAGTTTCTGACTTAGCTAAATTAATTTGAAAAATCTGTCTTACTAATAGTACTTTGTTCAGATTTATTTTGCTCTAGTCACAAACTAAGAGACTTTGTTAAACAAACATATATTAATGAACGTTCACAGTTTCACCCTTCCTTGTCCCTATTCCTTAATTGGTTTCATGTTTAAACTTTATACCATTTTCAAGATGAATGCATTATTGTTGATTTCATTGTAGTTTTATATTCTTTTGGGCCAGAAATTGTAGTTTAAGATTGAATGTGGGTTTCCTTGACCTTGATATGTTTACTGACAAGTTTATCTCGCTTCTGTTGTTTGCTTTTGTATGCAATATTAATGTCAATGATGTTTATTATAAATTAATTACTTCCTTGAACTAGAAGTAGAAATATAATTTTTGGTGATGTTAATAATTATAGGATCATACCAATATTTATAATCAGCGCATAAAATTTTAGAAATTAGTAATGACATCCTAAATTTATTCAAACGAGGTTTTGTAAATGTTTATTGAATTAATCATGAAGGTGAGAATGTTGAATTTAATATGGCAAAATTCTACTAATATATATAACGTGTTTTGCTAGCCGTTATGATGTTGTCCATAGCAGTTCCAGACAAGATTAGCTTTTATTAAGAATGACAATTTGCATGAAAGAAAGATGATACGATCATAGGGTAGATTTAGAGAAATAGTAAAACAAAGAAAACACTTTACCGGTGCAATTACTATATGAGTTGCTCGTGATGAAAAGTTGTACTCATACATGTGAAATAAATGGAGATTGGTTGTCAGGCGATTAGTCCAAGTTACCTGTACTGGTTTGGATGCATTTGGAGAGTCTCCTTTGAGGGGTGGATGATGGTTGTTGATGGTGGTCCAACAGTGTGCACTTGAGGACTGAAGTTGGTGGTGCACCTGTAAGGATTCCGACGCTCAAGTCAGTATGTGAATAAGGTGAAATATATAGAATAGAAGGAGAATATGTACCTGATGGCCTTGAGTCTCTGTATTTATAGTGTGGAGGTGAGCTGCTATGGTGCTTGTGTGATATGACCCTGCTAGTGGGCTGATAGAGGACACATCCTTGCATAGCTGGAACAACTGTTTTAGGTTATATTGTGGCGCTGAGGTGCCAAATGTTTTTGTGTGGTGGAGTGCTGTGCAGTGTGCATGCAAGCATCCCTCTAGCTGAGGTGTAAGAAAAGTGCAGCGTTACATTTTGCAGGTCAACCGGTCAGAGTCACTTGGATAGTTGCCGCTAGAGTGTCTACAGCGGTCTATTAATTGAGCTGCATTATTTGGGCCTTGTTAAGGTGGTCGTATTGTTTGGGCTTGTTAGGGAGCCCAACTTATTGATCCAGGACATCATTATATTTCTTTTATATGATTTGTTATTACAATTTAATGTTGAGAATAAATTATTTGTCAATATTCTATACAGAATTCCCTCAATAGGAACTCAGTCACAGTTTGACCTGAACCCTAAGCATGAAGTTAGATATTTCATGAAACTTGGGTAAAGGCTTAAACCTGTTGTCATGTTTTTGGTTTTTAACAGGATTTAAGTAGCCATTAGATGCACTCTTTGTTACCTTCCTCATATAATATAAAAAATGCTGCTGCACCCAGGACTTTTGAAAGCTTGACCAGAGATGAGGGAAACTTGATTTTGAGCCTACCAGAAAGTTCATTGAATTTGGCATAAAACATGATAAATAGGTGGCTTTTGGTGAAACTTTGATTGTTGTGAAAATAATCAGATAGAAGGCCCAAGATTTCAAAATGAGTACAGAATTGGAGTGTTCAAACTATTCTTGATATGCAATGATATGCATGTAGTAACTTAAGCTTAAGAAATTAAAGTTTCCCTTTATGGTCCTAAAATAAATAGGATGGGAGCATTGCTTAGTTTGAGAAGATTCCAGGATTTAGGTTTTGATGTGTAGAGTCCACAAAATGGTTAAAAAGGGTTTGGTTTGGCTGGAAATGACACTGAACAAAAACTTGGCTGTGCATTTGTGTCCTTGATGGTAATTTGTAATTTGTATTAGTTCATATTCACTTGGAAATTGTAATTTTTTGATTGATTATTGATACCGGGTTCATGATGAATGCTATAAAATCTTATGTTTCATATTTTGGAATTTTTGTTTTCTCTAGGGCCGTTTTGAGATACTTTCATTGTCTGGATCATTCATGCCTACTGACAGCCAAGGAACAAGAAGCAGGTCTGGTGGTATGAGTGTTACTTTGTCAAGCCCAGATGGTCGTGTTGTCGGTGGTGGAGTTGCTGGTCTTCTTGTTGCTGCCAGTCCTGTCCAGGTAAAGTTTGAACATTCCCTCCCCTAATCCTTGCAGTATTCTCAATGTTGAATGTGATGTGCACCTGTTTGTTTCTTGGGAATTTCATTTGTCAGGAATATAAATATAAAAATCATTCATGTACTTTCACCCATGACATCAGTGGGGATGATTTGGGTGATAAAGTTGGATTCATAAAAGTCTTTCAATATCCCATATTTTCTGTGATGTTGAGAACTTAGCCAAATAATTTACCTCAAGAGGGTTGAGAAATGAAGGGCCGGCTTGGCTCAATGGTAAGCATGCTTATCGTGATGTTCAATTTTGGGTGATAAAGTTGGCCTCTCCGCAAAAAGTCTTTCAATATCCCATATTTTCTGTGATGTTGAGAACTTAGCCAAATAATTCACTTCAAGTATATCCCCCAAACAATAGAGGGTTGAGAAATGAAAGAGGCTAACTTGAATGCCTTAACAAATAAAGGGCACAAGGGAATTTCTGTAGTGTGGCTTCTGGTACTTTTGCTTTGAACAAGTTAGACATAACATTTCTTCCTCAAATGAAGCACAACTTAGAAAGCCTTATGTCCTGTGTTATATCAGGTGGTGGTGGGAAGTTTTTTGCCAAGCAACCAACAAGATCAAAAACCAAAGAAGCCCAAGTCTGATTATGCAACAACAACAACAACTGTTACCACAGCCATTGCAGTATCTTCTGCACCAACCCCAACTAATGGTGAAAAAGAGGATGTCATGGGTGGACATCTAATGCAAAATGCTGGAACTCTTAACTCAAACCTTACTCCTCCATCCACCTTTAGAAGAGAAAACTGGGTTAACATGCACTCTATGCCTGACTCCATGAAGTCTGCTACTGATATTAACATATCTTTGCCTGATAGTTAAAGTTGATAATCAACATGCAATCAAGTATTCTTCTAGTCTTGCTGACAAACATTCATGACTGAGCTACTTTTTTTGATGTTTCCACTGTTGTTCTCTATCATGGAGATTGTTTCAAACCTATATTGTCTATTGTCTATGACCATAGGATGAAGTAGTTAACATGTGTTGTAAGTTGCAGCTAGGTTTCTACATTTTTCTTTGTCTAGTAGAGTATCTGATTTCTCGGCTGATTTGGTAGATGCTGCAATCTGCAGCATTATGAGTAGGCTAATTCGGATGTAATGAAAATTTGTTTGCCAGTTTATGACTGAATTTGTTGAAGCTTTCATGTCCCAAACTAGCCATTTGCTTTTGGTGGTGTTAAATTTTGGATACACTCATTTGGTATTAAGTCATGAGTATAGACAACAACAAATTTTCACTTAAATCTTCACTGGCTTTAATGAGTTTAATATTGTTTATTTGAAAATTCTAGATTTGGCATATAAGATGCAAAAATGCAGGCAATAAAAAGGTTGGTATTTTAACTTTTAATATTTTTTAGTGCTTGCCAATTATATGTTTATTTTTCAGTTCAATTATTCTGTTGATTTTTATAATTTTTTACGTAAGAGGGTGAGCAGCGGTAAAATTGTTCTTTTGTAATTAAAATGTTACTGGTTTGAATTTTGAAAATAATTTCTTTTCAGTTTTGTAAGAATAAGGTTGCTAATAAGGATTGTTGATCTATTTTTTTAATAAAAAAGATGACATCATTTATCACTTCCTACTGGAACCACGTTGGAAAAAGGAGATTAAACTTAGTAAAAGATTTTTTTTTTTTTTTTTGGAAAATCAAAAGAGGATTGGTCTGAAAAATGAGTTATTAGTATAGGTCTTAGTCTATATATTTTTCAAATAAGATTTTAGTCTATGTAGTTTATCTCCTATTTTGGTTTTGGTTCTTATAATTTTTTTTAACATTTGATTATTATATTTCCCCTCATTTGAGTTTTTGTCTCTTATTGTTCTCATATTTTTTTTTACTCATTTAGATTTTAGTTTGTATAATGAAAAAATAGAAAGAAAAAATAAATACAAGTAAAATTTGATGAGGTCAGGTGAATTTTTAACATAAGATGATCTATTGCTCTAAAAAATAGTACTTTTTTTAAACTGATTTTATAAGTAGGTTGGAAGATGCCTTTATACAGAGGGACTTCTTAACCTTATTATCTTTAGAAAATAAAAACAAATTATGACCTGTAGTTCAATTGGCAACACATGCTGAATAGAGTGAGAAAAAAATCTAAGTTTGATCCCCCATCAAATACAGGAGAGGGGCAATTTTTATCTGTGATTAAGCCTTGATTCAGGATTAATTACATACTCGATTCAAAGAGTTGAAACTTGTGGGAATATCTGGGCTAACTCGCCTCAAAGAGGTAATTGGAGTTAATGTAAAAAAAAATAAAATAAAATTACATGTTCGTTTAGATTAACTTATTTTGTACTTAAAATAACTTATAATTAAAATCTTACTAAGAGATATTAAGCAAACCTAAACCAAAATGGTCCATGCTAGAACGGCTTTCTAAAATAAGTGTTTAAGTGGAAGAGTTTATTTAGATATCCTTCTTTCTTGTGAGAGATTCGACATCTTTCAACAATTAGTTGTTAGGTGTTTCAATTACTTGAAATATAATCACAATACATATATTTTGTATTTATATTTTAATTAAATAAACAAATGGTACAAAAGGAATATCCATCTTTTAATACATATTCTGATACATAATTCCTGAAGAAGAATAAAAATGGTGTATCCTGCCTTAAAAGCATTAAATAAAAAATGATTTGTGCTATAAAGCTTGTAAGGCATGAAAGAATCGTGTTAGCGACCCAAGTGTATTTTGTGTCCCCAAAGGTACCTTTGTTTATCAACATTAACTTGGGGATTAATCTTCAAGAACAAAACGTAAGGTTTACTCTGTTGTATGAATATGTTATGGGTTTTATAATAATTATGTTGTAGGAAAAGTGATTATGTAATGTTATAGAGATTCGTTTTGCGTGCTATGATTTTCTTTTTTTCTTTTTTCTTTAAAAAGTGTGGGCCCCACAAAATATTATGTGGGTAGGAAAAATTTGTTATGTCATGTTAAATGACAAATGCAAACCCCATATGTTATACACACATCATCTCACCAATACTTTGATTCTGCCAGCTAATGAATAGATTTGTGCCTTGATAATGTGCAAAAATACATTATCCTTTGAAAACTTTTAGTAAGTTGTAAAAAAATATTAAAATTATACAGAAACTTAACAAAAATTTAAATAAATATTTAAAATCTTTGGTTCATCATTTAAGTAGAAGCCAACACAATTTTGGACCACTGAACTTTTTATTGTGACGATTCTGTAATTAAAATTCCTGTGCATTGATATTTTCTTTCTTTTTGTAGTAGCTATTGTTTCAGAAGTTTCAATTCATATGTCATGATTTGATTTTGTTGTGCACATAAAGCAGCATCATTAATACAGAAAAAAATGTAAATATTCGAGTGCCTTTAATTTAGAAAAAAAAAAAAAAAGAGTATATGTGTTCCTGACAGTACACATTGTCAATTAACTGTGGTAATTATTTATTAATTAATAATGTGATTATATAATACAGAAAACTTAATTGCACTAGGCTTTTGTAAGCATTTCTCATACATGAAGGGCATGTTTCATGTATAGTATAGGATGAGATTTGATAGTATAAGACCTGATTAAATTTTAATACTATCCAACATTTAGTATACTATCCAATATTGTATAGGATAATATCCTCCAATATTTTAAAAATTAATATATTACTTTTGTATTATATTAAAATCGAAATGATTTATTAGTTCTTGAGAATTATTAATACATCAATCCCTTATTAAGCCTAATCCCACTCTTTTAGGCAAGTTATACATCATTTTGATGTATTGATGTATTAAGGGGTTCTGCTGTATAAGCTTATACTATACGATAGTCACATTAAATAACTGAAAATGTCATAACGTATAGTATAAGCTTATACTATCAAACCTCATACATCACAAAGAGGCCTTAATAATATACTATCATGGACGGTATCCACATTTTTCACCACTTAATTCAGAATTCTCTTTCATTCCAAGGAATAACTTGTATCCATGCGCTTCATATTCGCCAGGAGTTTCCATGAATCGGGATCCTAATGCATATAGATACAAATGATCCAATGGGAGCAAGAATATCCAAGAACATTTGGAACATTTCATTTCTGAGCAGAATAGCCATTTTCATAAGTACTTATTAGTTGTCAAAACATTTATTTATTGTTGGTTACATTTTATAAACTTTAAACATTTATTATGAGAAACAACCACCAATAAATGTTTAACAAATCAACAAATAATCAAGGTAGCACAGCCCTGGAAAAAGAATTAGGATATTACAACTCTCATAAATAACGTTTGAACCAATCAGAAAATGTTATTGTCAGTAGTCTTTGGTGCTGTTGCTGCTACAATGGTTGCATGCAGAGGCAGCAAATAAGAGTAAAAATATGCATATGACACAGCAGTTTATGTTTGTACCTAAACCACTATGAGCTCCGTTTTCTCTCTTTCTTGCTTAAAGCAGCATTATGGATTGTCACATGTTCCTCTCTAAGGAGCTCAGTCCATCATAAATGGCTCTAACCATGGCTCTTGCCCATGGAATTTAGCTCACAAGATGGATTTGTCCACAGAAGTATTGAATGCCTCAGCCTGTAACTTCTTTGATATTTCCAAGAATTTAATTAGCTGATATATTTATCAGAAAAATATTTGTGCAGTTACTGCAGATACCTGCATTTACTCCCAAAACGACGTCGTTTTGAGATTGAAAGATTAAAAAATTATAATTATAAAGACTATAATAACCCTGAAATAAATTAAAATTACAAAACACCATGATTTCCTTCTCAAAACGACGTCGTATCGGGCTTACTGCAGATAACTTATCTGCAGTGACTTGCAGAAAAAGCGAACCCTTTATTTATAAAAAGAATAAAATAACCTTCAAAACACAAAGGTATAGGAAACTTACAGCAGGCATGGAAGGTAAGTCACCGGTTAATGCACATCCTCTGTAAGGGTTAATACCAAGCTACAACATATTCACATGAGAGAACAGTCACCAACTTTTCCTTTGAAATAGTACAGGAAAATTCACAAAAGAATGCATTTCTAATCACAATACCTCAATATAGAAACGACAAATAGCCCAAGAAGATGTGCAACTTTGAACAACCGCTTCTTTTTCTCCCATTTCACCTTGTTGTAGATTTCAGTAACATCCGTTAAGTGTTCTCTTTTAATGTACCTGATATTGGATTCCAAGTCATGATGTGTAGCAATATGCTAGAAATAATGTGCATAGGTAATAACTGCTTGTATTTTAGACAGAAATGCTTGAAATTAACGATGCTTTGTAGATTCCATTTATTTTCTAATACAGGATTACACTCTGCTGCAAATATCCATCTTTAATGGCAAGATGTTTCAATTTTTGGAATCAAATTTGCAATCTGATTATTCAGATCATTTGAATTTCAGTTGCATGCTTAAGATATTTTTGGGATGGCAGTGCATCCTATTCTTACACATTTAGGAGACAACCTCATGGCAGAAGGTTAAATTTCCATCTCCAATTTATTTCAGACTATAATCTAAACTAAGATTCAATTTCAACTGGGACAAAACTATAAAAGTTACGCAACTAAAATTTTGGTATTCCTTGATTTAATTAAGTTCCTAATAATGTCTTCTAACTTATGAGTTGACAGTCTTATATATATATATAACGTATTTGAGGATTTTCATGATGATTATGGCCAGAATCCTAGTGTCTTTTCAACGTTCAAGGTTATCCCTCAAATTAAAGTGTTGGAAACTGTCCCAACAACCACTTGAAGTTCATTCTTCTTTCATTTTGCAAGTGGAAGCCCTAGAGTCTAGACAATACCCTTTACACACCATTCAAACCCTTAAATCCCTTAAGTAATGAAATCGCCCCTCAAACAATGTTTTGCATTCCACTTTATTGAGTTTTGCTACCAACCTACTCAAGCCCTAAATTAACACAAATGCTCCCAATAAGAAGATTGAGAAGCCTACTGAAACAACATTCAATAATTTAAAATTCCGACTTCACACAATTATACTAAAGAGTATCAAGTTATGGTATGTGGACTTGAAAGCGAATTTTATGCGATAAAATTGATTCTATTACAATTTAAATGAAGCCTATGAATGCCTTCATACATTGCTCCAATTTATGTTTCATGTGAAAGAATTTAAGAAGAACTATTTTGTCTTTTTATCAACCTTTATAGTCTATAAGGTCTGAAGATATGAAATCAGATCTGCTCCTTTGGTTTTATCCTTCCTTGTATGGATATAATAAGATCCAGCAGTTTAACATGACTGAATTAATAACATACACACTTTTTGAGAGGGTAAGCAGAAAAAACTTACAAACTCAAATCGTAATACAGGGAAGGGAGAGATATCAGGAATATAAACCAATGTCCTGCTATAAGGTTCATGAAGCAGAAGATTCCTAGGGTGATAAACTCCGGCAAGATAACCTGGTTTATCCGAGATGTTGAATCATATGGGTTGATATAATCAAATTCCAGGTCCACCAACAATATAAGCTGCAATAAAAATTTCAGGGGATGTCAAATTTGTTTCGCAAAGTAGTAAGCAGAAAATTTTCTCTCTTGCACTTATAGATGGTTGGCAATGATTGAGCTGTAAGTTCAAACTTGGAAGAAAGCAATTTATTGTTGAAAAAAAAGAAAATGAAATTAAAACTAGCAGTAGTATATCATACTATCTCAAGCTGTTGTTTACAATAACATATTTTATGTAAAGAACCATCTCAACCCAAAACCTTAAGGTAATTTCACTAGAAAGTGGAGGGCGGTGAGGATCGAACTCATGATCTTGTGGCCACTGCTATGATACCATGTAAAGAACCACTTCAACCCAAAAGTTTAAGCTAAACACAAGGTAAACCAAAAATTTGGTCTGTGTAATATCCACGCTTCAAGTCCAAAGGTCTCTTGCATGAAGGGATACGTTAGAGAATAATATAAACCATTAAAAAGATCCTCACCCAATACCTTAAAGTTTTGGGTTGAATTGATTCACCATAGTTTGGGTACTTCATCAATACAAGACATGATGGTAGTTTTGTAAGTACATCTTAGGGAATTACTACTAGAATACAACCCTATCCCTTCACGCTTCAAGTCCAAAGGGCTCTTGCATGAAAGGATATGTTACAGAATAATATAAACCATAAAAAAGGCCCTCACCCAATACCTTAAAGTTTTGGGTTGAATTGATTCACCATAGTTTTGGTACTTCATCAATACAAGACATGATGGTAGTTTTGTAGGTACATCTTAGGGAATTACTACTAGAATACAACCCTATCTTTCTGGATGAGAAAATTTGTATAAGAGAAACATTCAAGTAATTAGGAATTAATACAAATTACAATGATGAGATTGCAGAGCTCCATATATCAAATGGAATACAATAATACTCAAATTAAAGTGAAAAGAACTAAGCCATTAACATTTTACAGGGAGAAAAGAAAAAGAAGCTTTCTAAATGCACTTAATCACACAAATATGGTTTTCTTCCGGACAATTGTTCTAAAAACCATATACAAGCACAGGGTTAGCACTTAACACTACCGAAGTCTGAAAGGCTCTCAACTTAATACAAATTTTAAAAGCATGAATATGAAAATAAAATAAGTAATTATTACAATTAACTAAAAAAATAAAAATAAAATCCAGAATCCAGCACCAAATTCAATATCTAAGAAACTAGAATATATTGAATCTCCTTTAGAATTGAAATTTTATGCCCTTGTACGCCCGAAATAAATTATTTTATCCATCCAACAAAAGTTCTTCCTTTTTCACTTTATTTATTTATTTATGGAAAGCATTTAATAGTGAAAAAATAAGCAGAGAAAAATCAATAAGAATTTAAAAAATAATTTTTTTTTTGAATTATTCAGATTCAACCAGAGTTTAAATATTGACGATGTTATTCTGGTTAATTAGGACTGCGTACTTATGGTGATCCACAAAAATCGACAAAGGGCATATCAATGAATGCAAACCTTAAAAAAACCAAAGAAAGGACATCGAATTCAAAAGAAGGAGTTAATTATGAGTATGCAATGATTAAAGAACATAAGAATGGATGTGAGGACTGAGGAACAAACCTGGTAACCGAGGTTACAAAGAAGTGCCAAAATGAGAACAAACGTAAATATCCAATAAAACACCTCCGCCATAATAGCCACCTCTGCATTCCCCTCTCCCTCGTACTCTGCTTTTCTTAAAAAAAGTTGTCGGTAATTTTTTTTTATTATAAATAAAGGGAAAAGGTAAAAATGATATAATAAAAAAAATAACAAAGTGTATTGGATTAATATTTTCAAGGATTTTAATGGGTTTTTTTTTGGATAAAAAGATCCATCGATAATCAATTATGATTTTAAACGATTGAAAAAAAATCACTTAGTATTTGATTAAGATTTATAAAAAAAAAATTTGAGTTCGTTCAAATATGGTGGTATTTAATCAGCATTTTAAATAAAAGAAAAATGTATCTCAAAATAATAATAATAATAATAATAATAATATTGTGCTATTTAATAATATGACGATTTTAGTGAATTTTCTGTGGGTAAGATATTGTAATAACCAATCAGGATTATTACAATGTTATTACCAATCAATTTCACCGTTAAATCGATTATATTGATTCAATATTTATATTTATTTCTATATTTGTATTATTATGATTCCCCATAATTAATGTTTATTTTATTTTTTTTATAACAATTTAATGTTTATTTAATGTGAAAGCATTAAATAAACATTAAATACTAAAAATCATAACCATATAAATATGAGAATAAATATAAAGTATTAAATATGGGGAATAATAATTATATAAAGATGAAAATAAATATAACTGTTGGATCAACATAATTGATCTTACAGTGAAATTGATTGGTAGTAACTCTAATTGGTTGTTACAATATCCTACAACAAAATCTATTGGTGTGGATTTCGTGTGACTTTTTAGTGAGAAATATAAATAGAATGTCTTTCTCACAATCTCACCATAACTCTAAGATTTATTGAGATTTCTCTATTGTAGTGTCTTCATCTTCGGGTCGACTCACTTGAAATCGAGTTCTGACATGGGAGCTTCGTCAAAACTCAAAAATAGCATATTTTTAAGAGATTTTCATAACAAAACAATACATAAACAACAATCCAATAAGATTCAAATATAATCCATCTAAAAAATAGCAGATTTTTTTGAGAGCTTTTGAAAGTTTAAAAAATCATTTTTTAAGCTATGAGTCGCGATTCGTACTGACACAAAAAGATGTGATTTTTGCGTTAAAAACAACACAAGTGGGAAAACAAATATGGGAACAAAACTCCCATAAACTAATTTTTATTTTACATCAATAAAACAAATTGAATTAAAGAAAGATTAAAACTTTCATAATACAAACTCTATGTTTAGTAACAATAGATAAGAAACGATTTCAAACAATTTGATATATTATTAGTTTATTTTAAAATCATAATCCAATACACCCTCCTTAATTATGATATATTAATAGTTTATTATTTCTCTAGTAATATTTTTCTAACTTCGAAACGAAATCATTTTAAAATTAGAAAAATATTATAATTATAAAAAATTAATATAATCTCAAGATAAATAATTCAATTATGCATTATCAATAATAATTATATGAATGTTTAAAGTTATTTTTAGTAATGTATTATTCATAATTAAATGATGATATAGTTTTTTTTTAAAATGAATCAAATAATTAAAAAGGTATTAGTGCTCAAATGTTCTATTTTTATTTTTCATTTTGTTATTATCCAATTTTCATGGAGTGATAACAAACATTAGATTAAATGTTTTAAAAGTTTAAATAATAAGAAAAGGGTAAAGTGTGAATCATTTTAAATGATGTAAAGTTGTGTCATTTTAAGAGAGAGAAAGAGATAAATAAATGAGAAGAGAGAGTTGACAAAAAAAAATAATGCTGTGGGTCCCATCTCTCTGTGAGAGTGAAAGGATATAAGTTGTGTCATTTAGAAGGATAAACATTTTTCCCATAAGAAAAACCACAAACATTCCGTGTGTAGCTTTAGAATTCTTTTCTATTTGAAAGTCAAAACATTTCGTCCCATTAAACTTAGGATTTTCGTTTTGTCCTTTAACATGACACAACAAAATTTCCTACACACATAACATTTTGTGGGGCCCACACTTTTAAAACAAAAAAATAAAAATAAAAATTAAGGCACGCCAAACGAATCTCTATAACATTACACAATTACTTTTCCTATAACATAACTCTTATAAAACCCTTAAACTTCCTCTAACACTCTTTTAGTCCAAATTTCTTTTCTTATTTAAATGTCTTTTTTTATATCAACCTTTAAAAAGTTATCTTAACTAAAAATATCTCTTATGACCACCCCTTTTTTCTTTCTTTTCTTTGGGATCTTTTTGTCATGCGCATTTTCTTCCCACCAGGCAAAACACTGCAATGTTACCCCACTTCACAATTGCATTGCAGCACCACTCTGCAATTTGCACGCTACACTTTCTGGCTCAAGATGTTACCGCGGAGGGTGTTCTTTTGCTTCTCATACTTGTGATTCAACCACTTATATTTTATTGATATGTTTAATATGTACAACCTTAGCGTCATTCAAGTCTACTGTCTTAGAAAAACCCATAAAGTATGGTTTATTTATCTCAATCTAAGTCCACATCAGCTCCGCAGCCACTCCATATAGTCTGCATTATTTTGTCATGATTATAAATCTAATATTAGTCGGCAGCCTTGAAGTAGCGTAAGATTATTCCTTGAGTTCGAGAAACATAAAAATAAGATGGCTTGCAATCAGCTCTTATTCCTATTCTGATTTGCCCTTGGAAAAATAAATCTTATGTCGTAGGAGAATTATAATCTCATGTCATAGATATATTAAGTATGGATTCCACTTATTTAAAAAAACAAAAAACAAAAAAATGAGTGGCACACCTTTTTATGGTGTGTGTAGGAAGAGTTTGTTTTCTCATGTATCATGAGAAAAACAAAACCCTTATTATAAATGACGTATTTGGTATGATGTATAAGGTCTAATAATATAAGTTTATACTATACATTACGATATTTTTATTATTTGCCATGATATACTTCAAAATGGGGTTAAGATTAGGCCTGTATGTATTAACCGATGCAATTCTCAAGAATTAATATATTATCTTAATATTAGTATATTAAAATAAAAAATAATTTTTCTATATATAATTTTTTAAAATATTGGAGATTTTTATTTTTATAAAAATTAGTATATTTTTTGGATACATTGATCAACATATTTCTATAAGAAATAATATCATCTGATATATTTGGAAGAATTATGTAAATTCATTATTAAAAAGTATTTTTGACAAAAATATTTATTTTTAACCTAGTATTATTCAATGTATTACCAAACATTGAATGATATTATCTTATACAATATATTATTTTATACAATATCATGCCAAACGTTAGATAATATTAAAATTTAATCAGGTCTTATATAATCATGTCTTATACTATTAGGTCTTATACTATCAGGCCTTATCCTATTCTATGTGTCAAACATGCCTAAACATATCCTCCAACAAATACATAAAAATTGAGCCAACTTTATTTATGTTGTTTTTAAAATAATAGATCCCACACTTCTTGTCTCTCTGCGACATGAGATAGGAGACTTGTATTTCTCTTATTATAAATATAATAAATTTATTGCAAAAATCAAGGATTCCAATTTACTTAGTGAAACAAATATTGTCTTGGTCAAATGGGTTGTACAATCCAAATATCAAAGAAATGTCATTCTTTCAATGCTTGAGATTTTTCAGTCTAATACAAAATTATTCCAAAGCTGCAAAGCATGCATGTGAAAAACAAACAACTATTTATGCTTTAAGTCTTGAGATGCCCATCCTCTCTTTTCCAACTCTAGTCGCAATGCCTATCAACCAGCAAGATGTTTTCATATATAACATCAATATGCATGTAACCATATAGCTACACAGAAAAACCACACATAATCAGTGAAGAAGGTTTACCTTGATTCTCTTTCTATTCACATCAAAATCAAAGTTTCCAAACCTGGATGCTGATCGATACTCCACAATCGAGTCCTTGTCTGGTGGGAACCAGAACTCAACATCATCCACTAACTGTTATTACAAGTTCAAAAAAAATTAAAGCTTGTTCTTTTGGTTCTGAAGCTATAATGTGCTTACTTTTTTATTTTCTTGGATAATAAGTTTCCTTAGATGAGAGTTACATACATACCCCCAAGATTGGGCTTTGGTACTCCAATCTAAGATAGTCTTCTGTCCTTTCTACTATCTTTGGTGTAAACTTTTCTGGTGGTATTGTTGATTCTATCTGTAAAATCAACCATATGTTGTTTTTTTTTTTTTTTAACTTCAATGCTTTGAAAACTCATCAGCAGCTATTACAAATTATGACATGACCGAAGAGGTAGCACTATGTGAACTATAATTCAAGGAGGTCACCGTTAAGGCCTCAGTGAAAATCAAGGAAGAGGTGAATAAGCTCAGTTATGGCTGATGAGAATAGAATTTGACGGAGTTTTAGTAATATGAGCAATAGAGATCAAGATGCAGAGGTGATGGGATATTTATAGCAGTATTTTAAAACTCCGCTTACTTAGTGGAGGTACTGAATCATTATATCATTGGTTCAATTAATGGGTCATTAGTTTAAACGGTTTAATTAAATTTATATTAGATTGTATAATAAATATATTATAAGATGTATTTTGATCAATAATTGAGCGTAATCTAGTGATAAGTGGTAACATTACTCATTCTCATGTACTGAGTTTGATTCCCAGCCACACTATATTAAATTATACAATAAATATATTATAAAGTGCATTTTGAGCAACAATTGAGAGTAGCCTAGTGGTAAGTTATAATACTACTTGCTCCTATTATCTTGTCGTATTTTTAAAAAACAGGTTTAAGGGGAAAAAAAATTTGTTTAAAATTACCTCCACTACTAAAAATGTTCATTTTTTCGACGGAAAAATTCCGTCAAAAATGAAGTTTATGATGGAATTTTTTACGGAATTCAAGCCGTCGAATTTTTCTTCGTTGATAACCCATTTTTCGACAGAATTTTTAATTTCGTCGAAATTTTTTGACGGAATTTATTTCTGTGGAAAATTTTGGACGGAATTTATTTCCGTGGAAAATTTTCGACGGAATTTATTTTCGAGGAAAATTTTTGATGGAATTTAATTTTGTGGAAAATTTTCGATGGAAAATCAATGGAATTCCGTCGAAAATTGTTGTGATGGTTTTCGACGGAAAACAGATTCCGTCAAAAATTTTCGATGGAAAATCAATGAAATTCTGTCAAAAACTGATGTAAAAATTTTCGACGGAAAATAAATTCCGTCAAAAATTTGCAACGAAAAATCAATGAAATTTCGTCGAAAATTGTTAGGATGATTTTCGACAGAAAATCAGTGAATTTCCGTCGAAAATTTTAGAATTTTTTTTAAAAATTTCTCTCTAGAAAATCAATATCAATTTTCTATAATGCACTTAATAAAAAAATATAATCAAATTAAACAACATATCAAAATTAAATCTCCTTAATCATTACATTAAATGAACAAAAGTTCATATCATGATATTAGGCTAAGTATTAAAAAAGACTTATACAATTAGCGAGAGGTGTACAATAAGTATACATCGTAACCTTAAAAAATTAATAAATAGGTATCTGACTTCAGAATTCTTTGACATGTGTAATATGAATTAAAATTGGCACTGATATATTTGTGGTACGGTCTTCCAATTGCTCATCCAAATAAACCAAAATTGAATTATGTATCAACCTCCTTGACAATAAGTACATTCTCCAATTTTATTCCAAAATTTCCTTCCCCGTAGTACCAAGTTATGAAAAAAAAAATACAAACAATTCATATGCATAATCCATAATAAATCTATCAGTTCCTCCATTGCCTCTTCTCTGTTCACACGATCTTTCCCACCTTCAGGGTTGTAGTTCCTGTAGAATAATAAAACTTTTTCATTTAATATTTCTTTTATTAAGAATTAGAAGGATTATTAAGAGATTTTTGGAGATATAACACATCTTAAATCAAAATCAAAGTATACCACCAATTTATCTATGATTCATTTTCCAATTATGTGGGTTTAGTGGACAATATTGCTCAATGCGTAGACAATTCAAAAGTCAAAATTCAACAACCAATGGATGCACTGATTCCAAAATATTAATAAGTCAAGGGCTCAATGCCCAACACCTACTGTTGAACTTTGCACTACTTTGAAGTAGTTCAAAAACATGGTAATTTGTTGCATAAGCACCATTGCCAAAGTGATTCATATAGACATAGCCTCTATGATTCCTTGTGGAATAAACCCAAATCAATTATCTAGGTAATATGGTATACCTTAATGCCATTTCAATTAATAATAAGGCCAGAAAAAAAAACAACATACTGAAAATCCAAGCATAGCCATCATTCCAAATTTTCAATGACAAATTTTAGCTAATTCAGATAATCTCATGAACCAAGATTCAAACTTTAAATAATAAAAGGAAGGAGACTTTTACCATGGAGGAGCATAATGTGTGAGATCAGTGACATTTTCAGAGGTTGATATGCAATTGTTAGTTGCTGGACACTCTTACATTGTAAGACTAATAAGTCTTACACCAAATCTTAACCATTAATTTTCTACATCTAACGATTAAGATTTATTAGGTCTCATTAATTAATTAATTTGTAATTCCCAATAAATATCAACCGTTAGATGCACGGAAATCAACGATTAAGATTTGGTGTAAGATTTATTATTCTTACACCGGTGTAAGTTGATCATATCCCTATATATATATATATATATATATATATATATATATATATATATATATTGGAAATGTAGACCACAATAAGCGTTCCATGTGTATAATAATAAATTATTATTCAAATTTCGTTATACACAAACAAAGTGTCAGTCTCACTGTTAAAAAACAAGAAGACTTGCTCAATTAAATCAAATGAGTGGATTCAAAAACTATATCCATATCTTTATATAAAAATATATAACTATGATTTGAGTGAGATATAATACATCCCAATAAGCAAATAACGATAATTATAACAAGCATGACTTCGTAACATATAAACATATATTTAAACCAAATATATGTGTGTGCGTGAGCCCAAGGAGATATTGATATTACCATTATCTTCGGACCCTTTTTTCTTATTATTGTTTTTGCATGTAATCATTTTGTTTTTTCTTTAAATATATTATTTCATTATTATTTTTACAATTAATATATTGCCTTGTCAGTTGTCACAACCATTTGATGTTTTACGATGATATTACTTTATTTTATATTATAAATTTTCACCGAGATTGTAATCTAACGTATTGAAAGAGATAGACAAATGTAAGTAAAATGAGAGTAGACAGAATAACTTATCCCTTCCATTATATCATATTAATTGTAAAGAGTGTCGTGAGGAAACTATAGTAATATATTTTTGTGTGATTGATTGTGATATTTCCTAAAAATTACCTTGTATCTTTATTATTTTTTTCTAGCAAATGTTATGTTTACACCATTTTCTATTTGTAATCAAATCCTTCACTTTTTTTTTTTTTTTTTTAAAACTGAATGATTGGGAAAAAAATTTCCGTGAATATTTTCAGTTTCCTCATACCAAATGTTAGAAAATTTTTTGATAAACATCAACTCCTTCACTTAACTTTCTTGTATATACTCGTTTTTTTTATTTCTTTTATTTAACTCAATAAAGTTGTTACAGACTTTTTTTTTATTTTTTTATAACATGTTACAGACTTTTTTAAAATTCAATTGCCTCTTGTTTTTTTAATTTCTTTTATTGCCAGTAAGAGGAACCAAACATGATCCTCTTGACACAATACCACTCAACCCAATTATTATTATTATTATTATTTTTGTCGTTAATTTTAGTTTGAGTTACGTTATGTACAAGATAAATTATAGAAACAAAAAAATAATTCTAATTTTGTGAAAGAAACACTACCTTTATTTTGAATTTATTTTCGTTCAAGGGTTATCATTACAACAATCATTAAATAAATATAATAAGGAACAAAATTTGAATAAAAGCTGCCCGTCTAGCTCAGTCGGTAGAGCGCAAGGCTCTTAACCTTGTGGTCGTGGGTTCGAGCCCCACGGTGGGCGTTTCGTTTTTGTTTTTTTGTGCCTTTTTATGTCCTTTTCTCTTTATAACTTTAAATTCTTTTGCAGCGATGCTATGTTGATTATTTTCGTACTTCACCAAAAAGATTTTAAGCCCCTTTAGCTACATGCCACAACCACTTCCGTTGCAGCTACACTGTACATTGTAGCATAGTACTTCCATTAAGTGCCACATAATTCTCTAAAATACCTCTTCATGTTTCACAACACCTTGAACAAGTTTGGTTAAGAGCAAAAAATGAACTGTTTCAGTGAATTTTGTTGCAATTCTTGTTAACTCAGAAAAAGTATTTGGAGTTCAAACCAAGATTTCCAGTCACTTCCCAATCAAACCATTTCCAAGATTTGAAACTTGAAAAGGTATAATAATGTCTTCACCATGGTGCAGAAAATATGAAAAAGTTTTTTAAATAAGGGACATACTGTAGCCACTAGCAACATGTCCAATATGTCCTCTTCCATAGATACTAACATTAGCACTATTCTCTCATCACCCCCATCATTCACGTCATACTCATTATCACAACCAAAACCAACAACATTATCTATGTGTATACAAATTATTTGTCACAAAATTCGGTGTAAGATTCAAGTCTAAGCTAAGCAGCAACAGAATGACTTGTACCGATTTCAGCTCATCCTGGTTTTCTCATTCAACTTTGCATGATATCATGCAAGCTTTAATCAAGTTGTAAAATGACTGAACAACCAAAGAGGAAGAGACCAAAGCTGAGAACTTTTGAAGCATCTCTCTTCAACATAAATTAGTTGTCATTAAGTTACTCAGGCATGCTATTATGGCAATTGGTGCATTCAGGATTAGAGGAGCGATGGAGATGCCCACAACTTGACTTTCTTGTCAGAACTGGCTGTGGCTAAAACCAAGACTTGTTCATTTCCTGTAAAAGGCACCACAATATTTAATATGACAAAAAAAAAAAAAGTACATGGTTAGCATAGTTATCAAATGCGGATTGCGGCATGTCGTGACCAACCCCAAAAAACGCTATAGCGCTATAGCGGGTTGCGGTTGCGAAAATAGCAGAATATATATATGACATAAATAATGACAAAAACAAATATTTTTTAAAGGCAGAGATAGCAGAAGTGACAGAAAGAGACATAGATAGACTAAAAAACCCTTATAAAATTTTTGTTACAAATTTAAATTTTGAAAAAATTGACATTTTGCCTTATGACAACAATATGGCCGCGATTTGCAATCGCAATGGTCGCTGTTGCGTTCCGATGCAGAGCAGAGCGGTTTCTTGCGGTGAGGCACCGCAACTCCCATACGGCGCGGCTCGCGTCGCAATTGCGGCGCAATTAACTACTATGCTGGTTAGCATAAGATGCATAGTAGGCATCATATTGATGGAAATACAAACACATGTCCACAAAATCCAAACATATCTTGGTATTCCTCACATTTTAAGTCAAATTCATTGTACAGTTATCTACATAATTACCATTATCTTCTAACACTGCTTAGCAAACTCAAACTACATGAGAAAGATTTGAACGAAAATTTGTGTGCCAATAATGGAAATATGTTGGGAAAATTAAATTATGTAAAGAACCGAAAGGAATGGAGTCAGATTAACAGCTTTACCCATTGGAACAGTTTTAGGAGCCCATGAAATGCATGTGATGTCACCTGCAAGCGAAGAAAATAATCAATGAATTTAAGATCTTAGATAGAAGATTACTTGACTTTTTAATTGCAAGAATGGGAAATATCAAAGGGTTGATGCTTGGCCATACCATCATGGGCTTTTTCAGCTGTATCCAAAACCCTTCCAGTCTCAACACATAACCACTGCAATGTGGAACCATGGGTTGCAGCCAAAATTTTTCCATCAGGGGAAATACTAAGGCGATCATAGTGCAATGTAGTACCGGTAGAATCATGAAGAGGAATCGGGAACACCTTCAGTGTCTTTGGATCCTCATCAAGATGATAGCGAACTTCAAGATAAAACAAAAAAAATACAGGTGAGAAGATTTGAATAATTAAAAGCCGAGACCTTCAGAAAACATTTCCATAAGAATGCTACTCCTTGCCTGAACCCCATGGGGAAAAGGACACCATTAATTGATTAAATAACAAGCACATTTTCCTCTAACTATGGCTAAAGAAAATAACTTTGGAAAAGAAAATATGTCCATTTTCAGCCATAGAATCACATCAAAGTACTACTTTGAATTCTTCATTAATAACATCGCCATGTAACTTTTCTCTTGAGCCTTTAAAGTTTACATTATTAGCAAGTGCAGGTTACTGTGTGGACATAAGATTTTGCTAGAAAAATAAAACTAATTTGACAAGTGAAATATAATAATCATCTTTAAAATTTTGCTTACCATTGATATTCCAGATTCTTATTGAACCATCCTTAGATGCTGTGATTATTTGCTCCGAGTTTGGGGCAAAGCATAACCAAGTCACTGCACTCTGACACAAAGAGAAGTAATAAAATCATTGTAAAAAAAATGATGATGAAAAATCCAGGAGGAAATGAGGATGTTAGTGAACTATAATTTATTTCATTTTCAATCGCCTTTGAAAAAATTATACAATGCTACAAGGAGCTAGTTTTCCTTTATGCCCCAGGGAAAAATAACATTAAGTTATGCTCGTGAATACACTTGATTTAGTACTTGAAATACATACGAAATTTAGGGTAAGATAAAAGCAATCCAGATTTATGTATAGAGCCTATAAAGATTCATGTGAGAAAATAAAATAAAAAGTTAATATGTCTGCTTGTAAAGATGGGAAAATCACCCTTTATTCTATTGTTTAAATTGTAAACCACCCATACATATATGGATTAGGATCTGTCAATATGTAAATCAAATAATGATGTTTCACAAAATCCATAGTTGAATTGAAAGATTGCATCATGCACATCATACTCATAAAATTTCCATTAATCGAAGATAATCTAATATAAGACATGAAATATAAGATTGTACTGCATCAAAATAAATGAAAATTAACCCAAAATATAGCTCATACATAAATGAAAATCTGATGCATTTGATGGAAAGTAAAATGTATAAAATTTTGGGCTTGCAAAATCTACACGTCAAGATGGGACCTTAATTTAAATTTGAAACCACCCAACAAATGATAATACTAATATTAAACCTTATGCCCCTTAAGCTGCATAGCTTTTGAAACTTCCTTGACAGATCCATCCTTTGCATATACAATCTCCCACACCTGGCAGACATTGTAAACAAGCAACAGTGAAGAACATATTCTAATAATAAAGAAGCAGTAAAATTCTGATACGATTTTTCAATCAGAATCAATGAAAACAGACTACTTGAGTCTCTCAAGTCAAGCTTCTCCTCAAATCCTTTTTTACTCGCTGGCCACAATATTGAAAATTGCTTGGGTCCAAAATTGCAGATTAACCATTCATTAAGTTAAAGTAAAAGGTGTTACTACATATACGTGCAGAGAGAGAGAGAGAGAGAGAGAGAGAGAGAATACATAATTACAGATAGCGAGAGAACAATGGAGAATGAAGGTGGTTGGATATACAAAAGCAGGAAAAGAATAAGAAGCATGGCAAGTTACTTTTAAGTCGAAGTGCTCAAATATATTTATTTTTGAGATTACCAACTTTTCCACACAGCAATGTTTATAGCAACAATTTAATTTACCATAAACTGCATACAAACATCAATAGAAGTCAAGAATAACCCTATGAGTCAGTTAACATCTTCGCCATGTTGCTTATTCCCTTTTTTCAATGAATTGTAATAAATGCAATACAAAATCAATTTTCAAGGCCAGCACCAAATGGATTAAAACTGACTGGATGCAGCCTAGTTGCTGAGGTGAAGATAAGGAATAAACCTGGATTAATCCCAGCTCGTACTGGTTATGTGTGTGTGTGTGTGTCTATACATAAAATATCTTAGTAACTCCAAATAAATTAAATAGAAATATACATTAAACATCACCTTAACATCTGCAGTAAATGCTGCAGCTGCAATAAAACGTCCATTGGGTGATATGCCAGCCATGTTATTTTTCAATTGATTTGTATCCACATGCCCCAAATTCTTCCCAGTTTTTCCATGCCAAAGAATGATGTCAGTCCCTGAATTAGAAATCAAACTTTAGGACAGAGGTTTCAGAAAGACACCATCAAGCATTATATCTCAGCATAAAGATAGTGCCAATAATTTCATGCTATTTGAAATAAAAGTATAAAACATAATGCATTTGATTTCACTAGTAGCAGAAACCTCATGCCAGAACAAAATTTTAGTTAAAAATTTAATGTCTCATTTAGAAGTGCCTCATTAGGTGATATAATATAGAGTTGGTAACTTAACCATTTACAGTAGTTTAGTGGTCAAATATACAGGTTTAGAGAAGCAAAGACAACATAAATAGCAATGTATACTCTATTTAAATCACTTTGTGGATCTGTAGCCACACAAGAGTTTCTTTTTCCACAAGCTATTTCGAGTTAAAATTGAAATTCCCTTCATACTTGCTGCATACATTTAGGTGAGAAGACCACAAATACATAGATTATGACAGAACATACATTTTCTTTATAGTTTCCAATTCGGGATGATGTAAAAAATATACCTTCTGAACATGAGGCAATAATTGTACTTCCATCAGCACTGCCATAACTTGCAGAGGTTCCATACAGAGTCAATATTGCTTTTTTATCATGAACTCTGTGATGTTCCCACTTAATATCAGGGAGAGGAAGCTTTGTTTGTGGTTGATTTTCAGAAGTTTTAGGTTTCTCTTCTCCATACATGTATAATGAACAACCAGAGAGCATATTAGATGCCACAACAATGGAGGATGCATCATCAGAAAATGTAACTGCCGTTGGATGACTTCCAGCAGGCAAATTAATTCTATGAAACCTGCAAACGAGTTAAGAGAATAAAATTTATACACATGGAATATGATTGAGATTAAGATGATATGTATATGTATAAAGAGGCTCTTGAAATTCACATACTTGAAACTTTTACTTGAAGCATCATCCAACTTAAATACTCTCACTACTCCATCAGCACAAGCTGTTGGCACAGACAATATATTGTAAGAATGTAGGAACAAATGTTTCATATATTATGCTCAATTGCTCATACAAGTAGAGATTTAAAAAAAAAAGGGAAAAAAAAAACCATTAGAACAGCTAGGAGTCTTATGTCATAGAAATCTAGAAAAGAAAGAAGGAAAAATACATGTTAAAAAATGTAATTAATTAATGACAATAAGACACATAAATAAGGAGGCAAAAAATTCTGGGGATATGCAAACTTTGCAGTTTCTTGGTGCAATTGGCTGGAGCAGTTTGTCCACAACTTCAACAGTAAGTTTTTGTCTCTTAAACGTGTTATGATCTCATAGGATAAATTATATTTATGGCTGCTCAGCTCACAGTGTTTTACGGATGTATGATTTCTTATATGCAGAGAGATTGGTTAGCTCTGTTGTGTTTTAAAGCCATTTTGACCCTTTTTCTTGTCTTAGTTTCTTTATTTTGATGGGTAAGTTATTTTCCCCCTAGTTATTGTTTCCTCTCCACTCTAAAATAAAGTTTCTTGGTGTATAAAAAAAATAGAATAATAAACAAGTCAACAATAAGATCAGGATGGGCTTTTCGTAGTTGGGGGGAATGAGTAGAATTAGAATTGTAGAATAAAAAGATGCGCATCAACCATTTCTGTTAAAAACCCTCAAGAAAGAGAACTGCAAAATAGAGAGAAATAGAAAGAAAAAAAGAGAACAAATCTGCAAAGGTTTATTGAATCTCAAAAGAAAAAAAGGAGAGAACTCTCCTTCCAAGGATTTCCCCTTCAACAAAGAGTTCCCCTTTTACAAGGGAACTAATGCTCGGTTTTCCGACGCTAACAATTCAAAATAACCATCTCTTCCATCCCCTCCTACTATTTGAGCTAAGGCCTTGCTTGTCCAACTCTGACCACCAAACTAATTCCATAAATATGTTGTCCTGGGTCCTATCAACTTCATAGACACTACTTACTTGAATAATATACAGAGAAAAATAGAGCCATGAAGACGGATCTTACGGTTTGTGTGCGCGTGTGCACACAGTATATGAGCATTTCCATGCAGGTTGATGAAATCAACTTAAAAGGCATTAAACTTAAAACACAATTACAAATATCTACTGTAAACAAATATGTTAGAATACCTGTTGCTAAATTTCGGCCATCAGGGGAGAAGCATATCCCTGTAACTGCATCTCCATGGCCTTTCAAGGTGTTCAAATCCAACGGATGATGCCGCTTGTTTTGATCCTAATGTTCCATAAACAAAAGTTTAATCCAAGCAAAAACCAAACCATAGCAAATTTGCTGGTTCTCCAAATACATTGTGTTTTACTCATAAGGCTTTTCAGCTTACAAACCCTACGCCTACTCATATTTTTGACAAAAAACACTACAACAGCTAAGGAGTATAGCAACAACTGAAGACCACTAAGCTTTCCCAAAACTTATTATAATGAAAAGAATAATATCTTATCTATCAATTCAGAAATTAACTTAAAATTTCCACAAAACCATACTTAGTAATACTTGATCAACATTTTAACAAACTTCAGACTACAACTAGAAAGTAAGCTTCTTCCACTTAAATCCAATAACCCATCAATGCAATCCAAACCCTCTAAAAGAAGAGTGAATTACTCAATTTTCACAAAATCTACAGCAAACCAGCAATATAGAGAAAATAAATAAATAACTCAGTTACCAATACCACTTTCCAGAGACATCCTTAATAGGAAAAGTAAGCTTCTTTCACTCAAATCCAACATCCCATTAACATCATCCAAACCCCAACACTTGTCAACTAAGAAATTACTCAGTTTTCTCAAACACAAGGCCAAAACAACAATACAGAGAGAGAAAAAAAAAACAGTAACGAGTACATCATTCCAGACATACCCACAAGAGGAAAAGCATTAATTTTTTTATTCTATTAATTATTTTTGTTTTTCTTATCACTTAAAGGCAATGCATGTAAATCCAAGAATTCAAATTCATTAAGAACCCGATTGGTTTTAGAGGCAAAAGCGAAAAACGGAATTGGAAAAGGAAAAGACCTTATCAGAGGAATGGGGTTTGGAGTGAGATTTCTTGGGAGGAGGGGGTTTGGAGGATATTGGGTTGGGATCCGGATTTGCAATGGATCGGACCTCCGATTGGCGCTTGAGAAAGTAAGTGTTGAAGAAGACGAAGGCAATTATGGCACCCAACAAAAGCGACAGCGCCACAATGGGTAACACTGGATCCATTTCTTCACACTTCTAATGAGAGAGAGAGAGAGAGAGAGGGTTTTGATTTGTATCGAAACGACACAGGTTAAGGTTTTGGGGGACGGGGGGTTTACACGACAATGGAAGAAGACCAGTGTTTGCCTGTTTGGGCGTTGCACACGTGGATTCTTAATAGACTCTTCAGCTGCATGACAAACTTCTGGAATATGGATAAAGGGATTTATAATGTTATAATGATAAAAGTGATTTTGTAATGTTATAGAGATTTATTTTGCGTGTTATGAAAAGTAAATTTTTTTTTTCAAAAGGTGTATTGTGTGTAGAAAACTTTTTGTGATCATGTTAAATGATAAATGCAAATCCCTTGGATAAATGGTAATTATTTATGAATAAAATGAGGGTTTTGTTTATACATTTTGAGATAAATAATTTTTCTAAATACACCAAAGGGATTGGGTCTCAAATCTTTTTTCTCTCTTCTCTTTTCTGTGGGTCTCACTTATAATTTTATTTCTACAACATGAGGTAATTTTTTTCCTACCCCTAAAAAAAAAAATATATCCCATAAAATGATGTAAGTAGTATCCTTTTAATTTTTTTACACTTTATATTTATGATAATACATAGTTATAATATAAAAAGTTATTTTTTTCTCTTCTCAATCACATCAGCTGACGTGAGAAGTGAAAAAGAAAATTATGTAGCAGGTCATTTGGTGGACAGGATAGGATAAGAACGAATAGGATAAGAGATTTGGACAAAAGGTAAGATATGATATAGAGCTGATAAGCTTATATCATGTCAAGTATTTGATGAACACTTAATTCTTGATTAGCAATCTGATAAGATTATCTTATCTCTATACATCTGTTTGAGGCTAACCATATATCATCAGGATATGATACAAATAGATTAAAACATCATGTTATGTAATTTATCAAAACTTAATTTTTAAATTTATTTATACAATTCTAACAAAATGTAAATTTTTTATATTTATACAGTTCCAAGTGATCGATATTATTCAAATATCTTACAACTAACTATTAAAGTAAGGGATATGTTTTTCTCATGTTGTATGAGATAAATTATCTACAAAAGTGGGTGGGACTCACTTTTTTCCTTTCTGTGAGTCTTCATCTCAGTGTGTCCCCACTCACTTTTTGTGTATTGCATGAGATAATTTTTTCTAAAATAAAATATTCCCAAAGTAATGTAAATTTTGATTTGAAATTCCATCAGACTTTGTTTTTTGGTTAAAAATTCTATCAAACTTCGAAATTGAGTCTTTAAATCATTAAAATTAAAAATTAAAGAAATTTTTTCTGTTTAAGATAACCCAATTCAGAAATTATGAACA